>CM029016.1:34435236-34478769 GCA_016801055.1 Panax notoginseng | reverse complement strand
TCGATCGAAGTGTGGATTTCCCGGTCATTGTCGTCTCTCAGTCTCAGTCTTCAGTTTTCAGATCTAGATCTAAAAAAGTCCCTTTAGGCCTTTGCCTTAGCCAAGCCGGTTAGCCCCCTTAGGGAGATTAGAGATATAGTCAGTAGTCACATAGCCACTAAGCTAGATAGGTTTTTTTTGGATTAATTACATATTCTAGTACCTTTTTAAAAGTAATTACAAAAATAAAACATTCACAAAATAATTATAAAAATAATACACTTTCCCATATTTATTTACAATATTAGTGCAATTAGGATTCCTTAATTTAGAAAATATTAGTGCAATTAGGATTCCTTAATTTAGGGGATTAGTATTGGTGGTTTAATGTGTTGAAGGCAATATCAGTACCCATAACTGATTTCTCTTGTTTCTCGATTAATACATCGTCGTTCCGATCATCTTCTTCATCTTCGTAAGCTTCGTATATGATTTCCAATGGCGCTCTCATATTCCACTCAACGAAAGAGTTGGCGTAGAACTAGTTTAGATCATACCCAGATCCCAAATTCGTATCGCATGATGATTATCATAATTATAATCATCCGTTAGTTGTTCTTGTTCCTGTTGTTGTAGTGGTAATCATCATATTCTCTCTTTCACCCACACCAAATTGGCAGTTCAAACTTGCATATTGTCAAAGAGATGGCAGCACATCTGGGCAACTATTCCCTATCTGAACTTGTACAAATACAATTTCGGGAGTTGCGCTAAATTTTCCCTATTTCGTACTTTGATTTTTGATGGATATCCATAACCATTTGTTATGGTTGGTGAGTCTGTAATATTTATTGGAGCTTATGTAAATGGGATTACATATTTGATTATATTACCAGTGATTTGACATTGTTTGTTGGTTCGTATTTGTTACTTCTAAGTTGTGTCTGATAGATTGTTTGAAAGGTGCAGTTGTTAACCAAACATACATAGAAGGGTAACCATTTTATTTATTGGTAGTAACCAGATAGTTACAAGCTTGTATCAGAACATATATCAAGTGTTAAATGTACATGTGAGAGTATACATGGGTTGCCTAAACTTGGTTAGATTTACAGGTTGTTTTTGTTTTGGTTATCATTATTAAAACATGTTCTGGTTACTTTCATATAACTATTTGGTTACTTCTTTATTATGTTTGGTTACTGTTATCTTATGGTTTGACTACTATTATTGTGCCCTCAATGTGGGATTTTGGTTACTTTTATTTTTTATTCTGATTAATATATAATTATTTATTATACATGGATTGTCTAAACTGGGTTTCATTACATGATATTTATGTTTTGGTTACCACTAAAAACTGTTATAGTTACTATCATATAATTATGTGGTTACTGTTTTATTATATTACATTATGGTTACTATTATTAGTAACCAGATAGTTACAAGCTTGTATCAAGACAAACATCAAGTGTTAAATTTACATATGAGAGTGTCTTTTTATTTAGCTGATGTATACTTATAAATTACATACTCATAAAAATTATCTGAAAATTGTATAGTTGGTATTTAAATCTGCATATAGAGGTAACCATTTTATTTTTTGTGAGTAACCAAATTTACATAAAATTGGTTTAGATCAGTATCCTTCAGCTATTACAGTTGAAATGTTAGGTTGGTATTCAAACCTACATATATGGTAACCATTTTTGTTTTTGTTAATAACCAGATAATAAGTTTGTATCAGGACTGTTATAAAGTGTTAAATGTATATATTTTATTTATAACATGTCATCATGATGGAACAAGAAACTCCAATTAAGAGTTTCCATTTATATATATGATAGTCACTTATAGATCTCATATTAAAATAAAAATAGTTTGAGAGGTGCAATTGGTATCCAAACATGCATATAAGGGTAACCATTTTAGTTTTTGTTAGTAACCAAATAATTAAAAACTTATATTAGAACAGTTATCAAGTGCTTAATGTATATGTGAGAGTTCCTATTTATCTAACTCATGGATACTTTTAAATTACATAGTTATAAAAGTTATTTGGAAATGGTCCAGTTAGTAACTAAATATGAATATAGAGGTAACCATTTTATTTTAGATGTGTAACCAAATTTACATAAAAATATTTCAGAACAGTTACCAATTGTTTAATGTATATGTTTACTTTATATTGACAACTCATGATGTAATCAAAAATCAAAATATTAATCAATAACAATTTTGGTTACTGTACACATCAAAAATGTTACCAACCATGTGGTTAATGGTTACTAATAGTAAACAATTATATATTCCTGTATTTACACATTTTTTGTTTATGTTCCGTTGAAATAAATCACAACTGGAATCATCTCCATTGTCTGACAACTGAATAAACATTGTAAAGTAACCAAATCAATATTAGACAGTAACCAAACTACATAATCTTAGTAACCAAAACATAAACCAAATTTTTACATACAATTTTGAAGGCCTAAATGATGGAATTTGACCAAAAAACCATACAGTTCACGAGCAAAACTGTGACTTTTGATCGTTGACCCGTTTTTAATGAAATTAGGCTCCGAAAATGCCAAAATTCAACACTCCAAACTTGACAAAAATTACCAAATTGCCACTAAATCAAATCTGTCCCTAACTATAAAAAATATCAATACAAGTGTACATTAATATTATTCAGCAACCAAATAAATATTATACAGTAACCAATTAAATAGTATACATCAACCAATATATATAATCAGATTAACAATTGTATGAAGGTAACCAATGTAGTCAATAAGTACAAGTGTACATTAATATGCTTCAGTAACCAAATATACAGTAACCAATTAATCAGTATACACCAACCAATATATATATAATCAGATTAACAGTTGCATGATGGTAACCAATGAAGTCAATAAGTAACCTCCAATATAAAAGAAACAATTATCAAACAATATAACATTATAATCTTACACAGTAACCAGGTCATCACTAATGAGTAACCATTATAATTTTACATAGTAACCTAGTCAGTATTAGTCAGTAACCAATATAATGTTAAACAGTAACCAAGTCAGCATTAATCAGTAACCAAGTCAACGTTTTTCAATATCAAAGTCAGCATTAGTCAATAATATTTGTTTGGTTACCATTATAATTTTACACAGCAACCAAGTCAGTAACCATTATAATATTATACAGTAACCAAGTCAGCATTAGTCAGTAACTAATATAATGTTACATAATAACCAAGTCAGCATTAGTCAGTAACATTATGCAATAACCAAGACAGCATTAGACAGCAACCAAGACAGCATTAGATAGTAACCAATATAATGTTACACTGTAACCAAGTCAGCATTAGTCAGTAACCAAGTCAGCATTAGTCAGTAATATTATGCAGTAACCAAGACAACATTAGTCAGTAACCAAGTCAGCATTAGTCAGTAACCAAGACATCATTAGTCAGTAAGATATATGTAATTAGTAGCCAAGATTATAAAAACATTCTTACATTCATTTGACAACCAAAATAATCAGTACTGACTTTGTTACAAATTGAAGACTAACAAATGTATGAAGGTAACCAATGTAGTTAATCAGTAACCATCAATATAAAAACAATCAGTATAAAACACAATAATATTATGCAGTAACCATGGTAGTATTACACAGTCACTACTACAAATTACTAAATAGACAACGCTTAAACCATAACATTTTTTATAAAAACGTTGTGGTATTTTTTTTCACAACGTTTTTAAAAAAAAACGTTGTAGATATATATGCAAAAACGTTATCTATTTAAAAGGACATTTTTTTTGTTTTAACTAGATAACGTTTTTATTTAAAAACGTTGTCTATCAGACAAAATACGGAGCTTAAAAAAATGTGGAAGTGAAAACACGGAGCTTAAAACGTTTCCTATACTTTAATTTCATTCCCTCCTTACTTTCCCCTAATTTTCCCCCGATCTGATATTCCCTCCTTCCCAATTTTCACACAAAATCTTTCAATTTCTTCGCCGCCACTGCTTTAAGCTCCAACGACACATCGGCGATGGAGTAGAACTTCTGCATCTGGAGAATCGGGATCCAGTTCAGCCGCCGCCGGTGAATGGCTGCAAACGCTGGTGAATCGGGATCCAAAGCGTGTCTATTATGGCGTTCACAGCAGCTCTGTTGAATGGAAGCCGTCTCCAGTTGTAGCCTTAGCCACCAGCACCGACGACTCTCAATTCGCTGCCGCTCGAGAAGACGATTCCCTTGAGACTTGGAGAGTCTCCCCCGGCTCAGTCGGCTGGAATCGTCAGCTAGTACACACCTACTCCTTCCTAAGTTTTCTTCCTATGTGCTTGAGATTTATTTGGTATTTATTTTTCTATGTACAGACGATACATGGAGACCCTAATTGGAGAGTTTCATCCCTGGTTTGGTGGCCTCAAATGAGTATTATTTCGGTAAAGATTTCTGTTGGTTGATTTCACAATCAAAGCAAACGTGCAAGTATATACGGTCAACAAGTGATAAGAAAAGTATCGTTCCCACAGAGAATTCTAATTAACAAATTCCAACTACTAGCACTATATCAGCCCAATTTTATTTAAACAATGATAAATTATGATTTTCTGAAATATTAAAACTAAATTAAACAATTTAAAGATATTATTCTAAAATAAGCAAATAAATAAACTAAGATTTGACTGAATGATTTTCGATAAATAAGGATTAAGACTTCAATATCCCCAATTATGAACTATAATTCACTTACCCAGTTATCCCAACTATTATGTCTACTGAATTGTTAACAGGAATTCTCCAATGTCAAAAGTCCTTTTCCAAGTAATCAACTGACTTCTATTTAATCCAGATTAATCTTGCTATATTCCTATGCAAAACAAGTGAATTAAACTCCTTTAATTCCAATTCCTTATGTGTTACATGTGGTGAAAAGATATTCCCATTCAATTCATAAACCTAATTATTCACTATGCAAATAAATAAGTCACACGTTATCAAACCCAGTTCTAACCCTATAATTCCTCTTCCAATTCCTTCTAGAATAACAAGGTAATTATTGGCCAAATAATTAATCAATAGATGCAAGGCATGATAAACAATTCACTTCAACACAAATAATTGGAATAAACTGAATAACTAATTTATAGCCATAAAAGGTTCAATTGAAATCTTAATTAAAGAATTAGTTCATAACGGAAATAAAAACCAATAATCGTTTGCAAATCATCCTTAAAGAATTACAAATTAAAAATAAGGAGAAGAAGAAGAAGAAGAATCTGTAGCCAATCCTTAATCTTCAAGTAATCCTTGTAGTAGCCTCCAATGGATGAATGAACAGATTAGATGATAGCCCTAATTTCAGCACTTAATTTCTTTTTATAGCTTCCCTACACTCCTAATCCAAATCAACTTTGCATTCCATGAACCTAGCCAAGCCAAACAGAAAGTCAAACGCGCGAATCCAGTCAACGCCAGCCGAGGCTCAGCGCCCCGGCGCTGTTGGTAGTGTATTTTCCAGCGCCCCGGCGCTGGACTTCTCTGAAATTACCATATTGCCACTCTTTGCTCCAAAATCCCAATTCGTCCCTGCAGCTCCCGAATCTGTAAAACAACAACTAAACATAATAAAAATGCTTCTAACTAACTTGAGAATGCAATAATTTAAGCCCAAATATATCCAATTCATGGGTATATTACCTAATCATCAAATACCCCCAAACTTAAACCGTTGCATGTCCTCAAGCAACAAACACAAAATAATACTACCAATATGAAAACGACAACTCATGCAAATGCAACTAACTAAATAAACGTAATTTCAGCAATCCAATAACTCACGTATATCCATAAGCCTCAGAAAAATCACAAAAACATGCTAATACATCATGTTAAAGCAGATCGACAATATCCCAACAATCAATGAATTTTAATATGATATTACTGATATTGTGAGCGTGTGTTCAACAACCATACGAACCCATGAAAGGCAAAAATATGAAAGATAATAAATTTCTTAGTAAGCATCATACAGTGTAAACTTGAGAACTTATCAAAAATACTTGCTTCAACTGAAATCAAACAATCACCCGAATTCAAGAGTCAAAATGGAATACTTATGCTTTTATTTTCTCTTTTTTTTCATAACAGGGGCATTTTGCACGTTTCCCGCTTTATTTTTATTTTCACTTATATATTTTTTTATATATATACAAAAATAACTGTGCAATGTCTCATCCCATTAGGCTAATAGTGCTACCTCTTAGCGAGCTTTCGACCAACGACTCCCAGTCCATGAAAGACCTTAGGGCGCTAGGTGTAAAGACAATCCCCTCGGGCGTACTTGCTCAAGTAACAAAAGCCCCGAAACAAGACTAGTCACCATGTATATTTTTTTTTCAGCTTATATATTCCAAATATTTTTCCCCCAAACTCGAGTTTATGTATAAATTCCGTCTTCACTAGCTATTCAAATTGTCCCTTCATTTCACTAGCAATCATCCTTTAGAACTCTATTATCTCACTATTTAAACTATCATAACCAACATGGTCATTTTTCAAAGTGCTATCCTATAATATCAGTGTCAAACAGATATAGATTCAAATCATGTCAAGAAAATCATATCACTGACTCAACAATCCTTACTAGACTTGTTCACGCAATTCTAATTTCATCATTGGCCCCCAAATAAACGCACCATCGAAAGCTGGAATCAACATGCAATCCTAGATGCAACAATACTAACAATCATCCACATACTAATAATAAAATAACAACTTAGAAATAACAATCAACTACCCCCAAACTAATCTAGAGCAATGTCCTCATACGAAAAATGTAGCAAAATAAAATAGAGGACTTCCCTGACGAGCTTATTCCTCGGGTGGAGCATCATCATCCTCGCTCATCTCTTGATCGGAAGGGGGGAAGACTGGCAGAACTGGAGCAGTTGGGAAATGGCTAAGTTGAACGCCTGGATGTGATTGGACGGTCAGTGCATTCTGTGCAGCAAATTGGTCAACTAAAAATTTTAATATCACGTCTTAACATTCTTCCAAGCGCACATTCTGAGACTCCATATTATAAAACCAGCCGTCTATCTCCCGCTGGACTGCTTCAGGAACCACACCACGATGAGCTGCTGTAGATGGTCCATAAGTAGGTGGAGCCTGATGTGGTGGGGCTTGAGGTGGTGGAGCTTGAGAAGCTTTAACTTGGGGAATTATGAAACCCAATCCCCTAGGGTGATTTGCCCCACCCATCCACACTTTATACCGGCTGATCAACTTGTGGTCCAAAACTGGCATAGGCGTTTGAATCATCTCATCCGATTTCCATTTCACCCCAAACTTGGCATATAGAACACATATCAACGAAGGATGGGGTAAACCTCATGTGGTTCCACCTCAAGAGGCGCGGAGAATGGACTGCTGGATCACGTGACCGATATCTATTTGTAAGCCTTGAATAATTGAATATAGCAACACCGCTCTTTCTTTGGTGACGTGGCTCACATGCGTGCATGGCATAAGTTTGGCACAAATGAAGGCATACCATGCCTTCCCGTATAGACTGAGGTTGGAATGGGGGAAGGTCATGCTTCCACGTTCATGCACTGTCCATGTGGTGCCCGGTTGACAAAGCTCACGTATTATCTTCTCATAGTCTGGTCCGTGACTCAGAAGACCGACATATTCGTCGTTAAGTTCTTCCAAATCCATTTGATAGCACCCATTTATGTTCTCCTCTCTGATTTCCACAGTTTTTCCCCTGACAAACACTTCATAGTGATCGTGTTCTGGAACGTTGGCATAGAATTCTTTCACGACGGCGATCACTGCTGGGTCAAGTTGTTCGATGAGGGAGAACCAGTTTCGTTCAGCAATCATCACTGCTATTTCTCCATCCTTGGTTTGATCGGGACGTAGACCACGTTCGGGGACTAATGAGCGGGTGGCCATCTTATTGTAACGTTCCTACGCCTCGGCGGAGACAAATCGGCGGCTATCAAATCTTGGTGGAGCCGAGGTGGAATCGAAACCGTCACCACGTTGTCGTTTGGAAGCCATGTAGAGAATTCTGCACAAGAGGTCACATTCACCGTAATTAGTATTAAATATAACTCCAATATGTGTACAGGGACTATGAACACAACCCCCATACTTCATGTTATGTGCCTTTGGTGTACATTATAGGGGGTGTGTCACAACCCATGGTGCAATTCGCAAAGAAGTACACTACGTAACAACGTCGGATGCATTGACGCTGAGTTAGACAAAACATCAAACACTTTGTGTGCAATTTCTACCGTGCTTGGAATCATTCTAATTTTCTATCAATTCAAGCCTCGCTTATGCAATCACAAATATGTAGGATATTTCCTCCAATAGTTATGCATAAACCACCATGATTCACATGCAAGCAAGTCAAGAGAATCAAAAACAAAGAAGATGAAAGTATGCACTTAAGATGTATAGAGTGTAAATCAATCTTACGTCTTGTTGTCATGAGTCACCGGATGTATTACTTTCACAACTTGAATGGAATTACGTACGTACCTTTGCAATGGAGATGATAGATGCAAGTTGTTTAGTGCGAGGAACTCCCAATTGGAGATGGAGAGGTGAGTATGTATTGGGTAGTTAGATACAAGTGTTTAGATCAGTTACCGTATGCGTAGTAGAATTGTGGTGGAAAGTGGAGAGGTTGCAATGGGTAACCGTGTATTTAAAAGCAATTAGGATTTTTATTCGCGATCTCAGCACCGGGGCGCTGAGATGACCTTTTTCATAGAGCCGGGGTGCTGCACGGCAGTAACTGTTGGGCAAGATCGGCGTCGGGGCGCTGGAATTGTATAGTAACACATCGCCGGGATCTGAGAGACAGAAACTGGTGGAGTGGTCTAGCGCCGGGGCGCTGATATTGCACTAGGAACCAGCGCCGGGACGCTGGGATCTTTTTTCACATTCTGGTACTTAGAGCCGGGGCGCTGAAATCCTCTTTCCTGGGAGCGCCAGGGCGCTGGTGACCATACAGCACATGATGATTTCAATTGGTGGGTATGCTTCCTCTCGCTGAAATCAAAAATTCACTGAATATTGTTATGCACGAATATATGCTAGCAATTCTAATAAAAATGAACGACAATATGAATAAAAATAAAATAAAATAAATAAAAATTTCGGGTTGCCTCCCTATAGCGCTTGGTTTTCAGTCGTCAGCCCGACTTTTCGGTGTTGCTCATTTGGTCGCTGGATCGGAGAAGTACATGACCGTAGCTTGACGTTCGATTGGTCCACTCCAGTAATATTTCAGGCGTTCACTGTTAACCTTGAATATACGCTTTGAGGTCGGTTCCTCGACCTCAATGTTTCCGTGTGGAGCAACAGATATAATCACGAACGGCCCGGACCACCGGGATTTCAATTTCCCAGGAAATAGACGCAAGCGGGAGTTAAACAGTAATACTTGTTGGCCCGGTTCAAATGTTCTATCAAGAATTTTTTTATCGTGCCAAGCTTTGACTTTCTCCTTTTAGAGCTTAGCATTTTCGTAGGCGTTGAACCAGAATTCATCCATCTCATTCAACTGCAGTAACCTTTTCTCACCCGCTGCTTCAAATTTCAGTTTCCGTATGGCCCAGTGTGCACTGTGTTCTAGCTCGACCGGGAGGTGACACGCCTTTCCAAATACCATTCTGTAAGGTGACATACCGATCGGATTTTTGTACGATGTTCGATAGGCCCATAGAGCGTCGTCAAGATGCAATGACCAATCTTTTCGTGACTGATTGACCACTTTTTCCAGAATTCGCTTGACCTCTCTATTCGACACCTCCGCTTGGCCATTGGTTTGTGGATGGTATGCAGCTGCAATTTTGTGACGAACCCCATACTTTACAAGTAATTTTGTGAACTGCTTGTTACAGAAGTGAGTTCCCTCATCACTTATTATCGCTCTCGGTGTCCCAAATCGTGTGAAGATGTTTTTCTTTAAAAAACAGAGGACAATGTTGGCATCATTCATGGGTAACGCTGCGGCTTCTACCCATTTGGAAACATAATCGACCGCTAACAAGATGTACTGATTATTAAAAGATGATGGGAAAGGTCCCATAAAATCAATACCCCATACGTCGAACAGTTCTACCTCCAAGATTGAATTAAGTGGCATTTCATTGCGCTTGGAGATATTACCTACGCGTTGGCATCGATCGCATTTCAACACAAAGAGATAAGCATCTTTGAATAAAGAAGGCCAGAAGAATCCCGATTGTAATACTTTTGCTGCTGTTCGGTCACCGGAATAATGACCTTTGTAATCTGAGGAGTGGCAATGGCCTAATATACTATCCATTTCTTCATGAGGCACACAACGTCGTATCATTTGATCTGCACAGGCCTTAAATAGAAATGGTTCATCCCAATAGTATTGCTTCACATCGTGGAGAAACTTCTTTCGTTGTTGTGAGGTCAAATCCGGAGGTAACACTTTGGCAACCACATAGTTCACATAGTCAGCATACCAAGGCAATATCGTGGTTACCCAGAACAGTTGTTCATCCGAAAATTTTTCATTAATCACTAAGTTGTCTTCTTTCTTTACCTCTGCATTTTCTAACCGAGATAGATGATCCTCCACCTGATTTTCTATACCCTTTCTGTCCCGGATCTCCAGATCGAATTCTTGTAACAACAGTACCCACCGTATTAAACGCGGTTTTGCATCCTTCTTCTTAATCAGATATTTAATGGCAGAATGATCAGTGTAGATAATTACCTTGGTGCCAATAAGATAAGGTTTGAATTTGTCGAAGGCAAACACCACTGCAAGTAATTCTTTTTCGGTGGTTGTGTAGTTCAACTGGGCATCCGTCAACGTCTTACTAGAGTAGTAGATAGTGTGAAAAATCTTGTCGTGACGTTGTCCCAACACTGCTCCCACTGCATAATCACTGGCGTCGCACATCAGTTCAAATGGTAAAGACCAATCGGGCACCACAATAATTGGCGCAGATACCAATTTCTTTTTCAATAGTTCGAATGCCTCGATACATGACTGATCCATCTTGAAAAGCACATCTTTCTCTAAGAGTGAACATAGGGGTTTCGAGATCTTTGAAAAATCTTTAATGAAACGTCTGTAGAAACCCACATGTCCCAAGAAGCTCCAAATGCCTTTTACAGATGATGGAGGAGGCAATTTCTTAATTGTCTCGATCTTTGCTCTATCTACCTCTAATCCGGATGTGGAAACCTTATGTCCCAGAATAATCCCTTCTTTCACCATAAAATGACATTTTTCCCAATTAAGCACCAGGTTAGTCTCCACGCATCTTTTTAACACCAAGATCAAATTTCTCAAACACAAGTCAAAACTATCACCGAACACGGAGAAATCATTCATAAATACTTCTAAGTTCTGTTCGACCATATCGGAGAAGATTGCCATCATACATCGTTGAAAGGTTGCCGGCACATTACATAAACCAAAAGACATACGCCGGAATGCAAACGTACCGTATGGACATGTGAACGTGGTCTTTTCTTGATCTTCCGGAGCTATGGAAATTTGATTGTACCCGGAATATCCATCCAGCAAACAGTAGAAGTGATGTCCCGCTAACCTGTCCAACATCTGATCAATGAACGGCAAGGGAAAGTGATCCTTGCGTGTGGCTTTATTCAGCTTGCGGTAGTCCATACATACTCTCCAGCCTGTAACAGTTCTAGTCGGGATGAGCTCATTAGCGTCGTTCTTCACCACTATCATACCCTCTTTCTTTGGTACGCACTGTACAGGACTTACCCATGAACTGTCTGAGATTGGGTAAATAATACCGGCATCTAACCATTTGATAATCTCTTTTTTCACCACATCTTTCATAATGGGGTTTAGCCTTCTTTGCATCTCAATGGTTGGTTTTGACCCTTCTTCCATTCAAATCTTATGCATACAGAAAGATGGGCTAATACCTTGAATATCCGCTATTGTCCACCCAATTGTTGTTTTGAACTCTCGCAAAACCCGTAGCAGTTTCTCCTTTTGCGTGTCAGTTAACTCCGTAGAAACAATAACGGGTAAAGTCGAATTCTTCCCCAGATAAGCATACTCAAGATGAGAGGGAAGTGGTTTTAAATCCAACACCGGTGGCTCTTCTATCGAGGGTTTGCACTTTTTACCTTCCGTTGCGGGCCTATCAAGAGTGTCGAATGGTTGATTGTTTTTTCGGAAGAATGATGTTGTATTTAGCTATTTGACATACTCTACGTCCTCTTCAATATTGTATTCGTCTATGCCGAACAACATGGATTCTATCGGGTCCTCTGAGTAGTTACCGCAGAACTTGTGATTAACAAACTCATCCATTAAATCCACCCGCAGACACTCACCTTTTTCCTTCGGATAAGACATTGATTTAAACACATTAAAAGTGACCTGTTGATCTTCAACTCGCATCGTCAATTCTCCTTTCTATACGTCGATCAATGTTCTCCCCGTTGCTAAAAAGGGTCGCCCGAGAATAATGGGAATTTCCTTGTCTGCTTCACAATCCAAGATAACAAAATCTACTGGGAAGATGAATTTATCCACTCTTACTAATACATCTTCAACGATACCTCGTGGATATGTAACTGATCGATCTGCCAACAATAAACTGATATTTGTCAGTTTTGGTGCCTTGAGCCCGAACTGACTGTAGACTGATAATGGCATCAAATTAATACTGGCCCCCAAATCACATAGTGCTCTTTTCAAAAACCAATTACCAATGTCGCACGGAATAGTAAAATTACCTGGATCTTTTAACTTCGGAGGCAACTTGTTCTGGATAATTGCGCTGCATTCTTCGGTTAGCGCTACAGTTTCAAAATCACCCAGTTTTCTTTTCTTTGACAACACATCCTTCATGAACTTAGCGTAGCTCGGCATTTGTTCTAAAGCTTCGGCAAATGGGATGTTGATGTGCAATTTCTTGAAAATATCCAAAAATCTTGAAAACTGCTTATCTAACTTGGATTTCTGAAATCTCTGCGGCTATGGTATAGGTGGCATTGTGATAGTTGGTTTCGGTGCTTTCTGCTTTACGATTTCCTCTTTATCTTTCCCGGTTTCCACAACTTCTTCTATTTCAGCTGTTGCGTTGTCCCCCTTTTCCTTATCCTTAACTATTTCTTGCAAATCCTTCCCACTGCGTAAAGTTACAGCCTTGCAATGCTCGTTTCTGCCCGGATTTATTTCTGTATCACTCAGGAGCGTTACTAGTGGACGGTTATTCAATGCATGTGCTATTTGCCCCACTTGATTTTCCAGATTCTTTAACGATGCCCCATGGCTTTGCAAAGTAAGCTCTACTTGTAACTCCCGAGAAAATCGAATTTTTATGACAATTAAATTTTTATTTGATTATGTGAATTAAATGAATTTAATTGAATTCCTTGTGAAGTAAACTATGTGAAGGTCGTTCTATGACCTAGAATGTGCTAACGTGGTTAGTATTCTGGCTACGTGGTAGAAATAGTTGTTTGGAATTTTCAAGACGATAATAATTATTTTCTGAGAAGTTTCCGTAAAAACACTATTCATCCATTTCTGTCTGAGGAATTATTTTGAAATTCCGAGAAACGCGTAATGATAGAATATCGTGATGAGATGGAATAGCTGATAATATTTCATTTATGGCAAAAATGAAGTTTTCGCCTGCGGACTTAAAACCTAAGGGTTGAGTGTATCGATTTCCGAGAAGGAAATAATATGCGTAGAAGGAATGGCGTTAGGTTTTATTCAAGTGTTATACAATTGGTGGTGCTAGTTAGTACCTATGTATAATACGTTAATTAAATACGAGGTACAACATGTTTATTGTACTTATGGTATACGAAAGGAATACGTGAATCATACGTGTAGAATACGATACGTATTATAGAATTAAGTTATGACTTAATGATTAATTCATTGAGTTGGGTTATAAGTTAGTTCAACTAATTGAAGAACTAAGTCCAATGAGTTAAGTGGGTTAAGTCAAAGTTAAGGCCCAATATTTATTTAATTAAGCCCAATTCACAAAACCAAACCGTGGGTCGAACCGGTGGGTCACCCAATGGGTAAAACCCATGGGGCAACCCATGGGATGTCATAAAGGGGAGGTGGGCCGGCCACCTTGGTGTGAAAGCCAAGCATAAGGCTTGGTCACCAAGTATCTTACTTGGTGACCACACATGAATAGTAAGGAGGTGGAGGTATATTGACCATTAAGCCCTCCATTCTAAATTCTATAAATAGGAAGCTAGGTTGATTCATTTGAGATTTTTACCAAGACTCAACTTAGATTATTTGAGAGAGAAAAGAGAGCTACACTTGCAAACATACACTTTGGAAGCTTATACTTATATTCTCCCAAGAGATTTCCAAGAGTTCTTAAGGTATAATCCTTATCTTTCATCTCCATTTCTTTTTGATTTGTCTTTTATATTGGAGAACCATAGAGGGATGGTATACGCCTTGTATGAGGGATTAAAGATGACTTACCATAGATTCAATCTCTATAAGTCATGAGGTTATAAAAATAATAAGGTTTGAAATAGTTTTGAACCATGAAAATATGGATAGTGGAGATTGATCGTTTATAAACGATTGGACTCTATCAATCCGCTAGTAATTGCATCTTGCTTGATTAGGATGTAGATATGAAATCCATGGAGTATTCCATGTGATTTGGCTCAGAGAACATTAGTAATGAAGTTATGAGGAATTTTACAAAAATAGACGTTAAACGTCGAAAACGTAGAAATTCTGGACTGGTAGTCGAAAGTTACCATGAGACTTGAAAATGGTGGTTTTCAATGTCAACACGTGAGATAGGGTGATTAAGAGTCGTGGGTTCGAGAATCGTCGGATTCCGACTTAAAACGAAGAAAACGAGCATTGAACGCTCATTAACGTTTACGAACGTATATAAAATGAACTCAATAGTGAATTATGAGTTAATGGATTCGAAAGTGTTGAATCCTTATATGAACGTGTAAAAGATGTAATTCCTGACTTGTAGGAATTTGAATGGGTCAATTCAGATGTAAAATGAACAAATTAGGAAGCTGGGAGTTTCGTTAGAAAACCAAAACTGGTTTGTCAACTGGTGCACAGGCTCGGCGCCGCAGCGCCAAAACCATTACAAAATGGTGGCGCCGCAGCGCCAGACTCGGCCAAGCCTCTGTAAACTCGCGCCCCAGCGCCAATGTGTGCAGGTGCCGCGCCCCAGCGCCAAGGTGCCGCGCCGCAGCGCCGGCATTAAGATAAACTTGACCCAGTTATGCTTTAGACTTCAGTGGTTTAGGGATCAATCGGAGTTGAGTTTATATACTCAATGAATGTATAAAGTCTAATCCTATACTACCTATACTAAGGTATATGATATGAAAATTAGGAGTCTAAGATAAATAAACAAAATATGTAAAATGAACGAAGTAATACTTTATTAATGAAGTTGAGTCCGGTTAATAAAACGTTCATAGAGAGATAAACCAAGACGAAGGGTAATAAGTCATGTTGACTTTAATAAAAATATTATGCTAACAAAGACATAGAAGAGAAAGAAGCTGGTAGGAACAAGGTGAATAGTTGTTTCATAGCTAATTACGGTGTGCTATGTGAATATATCATGTAGATTCTGTAAAGGCTGTGGTCAGTCGAGTAAGTTATTTGAAGACGCTGAAAGACAAGTTTTCTTAACGCTTGTCTAACTTCTAAGTTAGCCAAGTTTTATGTGATTCATTGAACTGAATTTCAAGCTTTGTGGTAAAAGAAAGGGTCGATGCCAGATTTTAACTCGGCTAGACTATTCTTAAGGTATAGATTGATAATTTTCCATATCATTCTATATAGAAATGTTAACGCTATCCTATGCCAAGTAATTGGTACAGATGTGAAGGTAAGGTTTGTCTATGAACAAACAAAAGTATTTTTCATCGATATTTTCGATGGGCACGCGAGTTTGCCAAAAATATTAAACGTAAATACGTTTAATGAATGTAGTGTTGATCAACATAGAGTACTATAGGCTGATCACCTAGAAGTGCTCGTAAGTTATACGGATGAACGGCCTTAGTGCTGTAGACTCCTTTTCAAGTATGAAAACTGAAATTTACTGTTCATGGTCTATCGACCGGTTCAAAATTCCTAATCTATTCTATACACTGGGAATTTGTGTTATATACTGTTATGTTAGTATTGATTCATAATACTTCATAACTATTGTTCAGTTATGTCGGAATTGTTATATAATTCGCGAATGTGGTATTTCTGTTATCCTTGATTAAACTTGTTGAGCTGTCATGCTCACTTTTTGCGTGAATTATATAACTACAGTTAAAGGTGAACGTACTGAGAATGCCAAGAAAGATAAGGGCAAAGCTAAGATGGATGCTTAGGCATTGTGTAATAGTTTAGTAAGTTTGTATGTATTATAACTTATGAACAATGAACTATGTAACCGGTTTATGAACCTGGGAAGGATTATACTTTGATTTTAATAAGAATATAGTAATTACTCTCATTTTGTTGTATTTCAATGGAATGATGGTATGGATGTTAGTATAGTGGAGCACCATCTGTCGGGTTGGAAGATACCCGGATTTGGGGGCGTCACAGGTTGGTATCAGAGCCTTAGGTTATAAAACTTAAGGGGGGAAAACCTTAGGCTAATAACCTTGTACGGAAGGTAAAGTCCGAGAAATAAAATTCAAGTCTATTGAATTAAGAAGATATTGAGATAACTTAGTATCGAAAGAATTAAAAGAAGAAAATTAATCTTAAAGATATTAAATGTGATTTGTGCTTATACTATTGTGTATTATGTATTAATCAACGTGTTATGTGTTTGTAGATGTCAACCGATAGCTTGATGTTTAGAAACATGGAAATGATAAGTGAGGACTCAGTTAACCAAGTTGAGGTAGTACCAATGCCAGTGATGGAGGTACCGATAGTGGTACTAGAAGACTAAGACATTGAGGAGTACATCTCCAAGGAGGAATACTCTGAGGAGACTATGGGATTAGCATCATACCTTAAGGAGATGCTAGATGTGGAGGAGGAAATGGAGGTGACATCGATTAACACGGTGTTACCTACTCTAGAGCCAGCATCTTTGGATGCAACTAGAGCACTGTATCTAGCGGTGTTGGATAGGAATGTGCACCTACGTACTCAGGTAGAGGCACAGATTGAGGAGATAACTGCCCTATATGAGGCGAAAGAATCTGCAGAGGCAGACTTTGAGTCGGAGCACGATGAAAAAGTGCTTACGACTGATAAGGCTCATAGCTATAAGGATGAGGTCCTCGAGCTAAAGCAGAAACTGGTTGAGAAAGATCAGAAAATAGCAAGGATGTTATACATTCATGAATGTGCTCATGAGGATTTCAAGCTGAAAATTGCTTGTTATTCTATTGAGTCCGGGTAGACTCGACATACGATAAGTCGAGATATAGTGTCGATTCTGGCAAATCAGAAATATGAAAATTCCATTCGACAGTGTTAGAAGGTCGCTAGAACTTTTTGTATATAAGTAGTGACGTAAAACCCTCTTTTGTATAATTAAGGGTAGTCTTTTAGCAAATCCCAACTTTTGTAGAAGGCAATCGCGGGATAGTATATGATAGCTTTTGGCTAAGGGAACATGATGTAAATTGTTTTGACTATGAAAGCATATTAATATAATGACGTTTTGATTTAACATGCTTGTGTGGTATGAATGGTTGTTGTTAATTTAAAATGATAATCGAGTAATTAAATAGATAATAACGAAACTTTATTTATTTAATCAGAATTATGCCGCCAAGAAGGAGACAACGGAACCAAGAGGCCGAGTCTCATAATGAAAATCAAGGGGGTCCTAACAACCCTATGCAAGAGTTCGTTAATTTATTAACGACTGTATTTAACCAAGTGGGGGGTGTGATTCCTGTAGCTCCTGGGGTAGTAAGAACAACTACCTTTAAGGACTTTAAAAGTGTGGGTCCTCCCGAGTTCCGAGGAACGACGGATCCACTAGAAGCCCAAACATGGATTAGGAAAATTGAAAAGGCGTTTGTGATAACAAACGTAGGTGAGGCGCAAAAGACTTCTTTTGCGACTTACATGATGAAGGGAGAAGCCAACTACTGGTGGGAAGCTCACCAGGGTGGGGCTAGGACAGAGGCTGTTACGTGGAAACAGTTTAAGAAGGTTTTCTTCGAGAACTATTTCCCTACTAGCATGCAGGGTAGGATGGAAATTAAGTTCCTAGAACTTAAGCAGGGGGATATGACTGTTCCCCAATATGCCGCCAAATTTAATGAGTTGGCAAGATTTGCTCCACATCAGGTGGATACGGAGGAAAGAAAGGCGCGCAAATTTGAGCAGGGCTTAAAACCTTGGCTCTATAGTAGAATATCGGTTTTCCAGAGTGCTTCCTATGGGACCATTCTGGAGAAGGCGATAATAGCTGAAGGTGGTGGTGAGGCCTTGTCTTAGTACCACAAAGAGCGGAAGATTAAGAGTAAGATAGAAGGAAGTAATAAGGCTGAAGTTGCCAGCGGAAGCGGCAACTTGCCAAAGAGGAAGGGTTTTAATCCCGGGAATACCGGGGTAAAACAGGGAGATCCCAAAAGGAGAACGGAAGCATGTAAGACATGCGAAAAATCTCACATGGGAGTCTGTTTAAAGGGGAAAGCAGTATGCTACAACTGTGGGCAGGAGGGACATTTGTCACCCAATTGTCCTAACCCTAAGAAGAATCAGGGGTGTTTTGTCTGTGGGTCAAAGGACCACATGGCAAGAAATTGCCCAAAGAAGGGTTTAGAGGGGAATTAGAGTTCTGGTAGTGGTAAATTAGCCATTACTGGACCAACACCATTAGTGGGTAGACCCTCGGCTCGTACGTTTAATATGACTGTTTAAGATGCAGTTGCATCAACAGATGTGGTTGCAGGTATCATTCTGGTCAATGAGATAAATGATTATGTGCTATTTGACTCGGGTGCCACTTGTTCTTTTATAGCATGTGAATTTGCTAAACGATTAGGGTTAATTCCTGAGAAGTTACCTATACCTTTAGACGTTAAGGTAGCAAATGAGGAGATAATCCCCATTGAACATATTCATAAGAACTGTTGCGTAGAAATTAGGGGAAATAAGTTATCGGTAGATTTGGTACCGATAAGGCTAAAAGAATTTGATGTAATTCTTGGTATGGATTGGTTGGTGAACCATGAGGCAATTATAGATTGCCATAGGAAAAGTGTAAACCTTCGGCTTTCTAAGAAAACCAAGGTAGTGTTTTTTGGTAGTAATTCACCGAGACACTCTTGTTGTCTGTCTATGACACAAGTTAGGAAGATATTAAGAAAAGGGTGTGTAGGTTACCTATGCTATGTGGTGGATACCCAAAGAGTGGGGACATCCTTGGATCAGATACCAGTTGTGCAAGAGTTCGTGGATGTATTTCCGGAGGAATTATCAAGTATTCCACCGGATAGGGAGGTAGAATTTGTAATTAATTTGTTACCGGGAACGGCACCAGTTTCAAGGGCACCATATAGAATGGCGCCAGTTGAAATGAAGGAGTTAATGATTCAATTACAAGAACTGTTAGATAGGAAGTACATTCAACCAAGTGTGTCTCCTTGGGGAGCACCGGTGTTGTTTGTAAAGAAGAAGGATGGGTCGTTGAGACTTTGTATCGAATATCGAGAGTTGAACAAGTTAAAGATTAAGAATAAGTACCCTTTGCCCAGGATCGATGATCTATTTGATCAGTTGAAAGGGGCAAAGTATTTTTCTAAAATTGATTTGCGCACGGGGTATCATCAGTTGAAGGTGAGGAAGGAAGATATACCTAAGACCGCATTCAGAACTCGTTATGGTCACTACGAGTTTCTGGTAATGTCGTTTCGGTTGACTAATGCGCCAGCCGCATTTATGGATATGATGAACAGAGTGTTCAAACAATATTTGGACAAGTTTGTCGTAGTGTTCATTGATGATATTCTAGTCTATTCAAAGATGCTAGAAGATCATACGAAACATTTAAGAATAGTGTTGGAAACGCTAAGGAAGGAGAAGTTGTATGTGAAATTCACAAAGTGTGAATTTTGGCTTGAGAGAGTGCAGTTTCTAGGGCATGTTATTGATAAGGATGGCATTTTCGTAGATCCGGCCAAAATAGAAGCAATAAACGAATGGGAGAAACCGAAGATGCCGACTGAGATTCGGAGTTTTCTGGGGTTAACAGGATACTATAGAAGGTTCATTCCAGACTTTTCTAAATTAGCTACTCCGTTAACCAATCTGACAAGAAAGTCAGTGAAGTATGTGTGGACTGAAAAATGTGAGAACAGTTTTCAGGAATTGAAGAAGAGATTAAGTGAGGCACCGGTATTGTCCTTACCAGACGATACCGGGAATTTTATAGTGTATAGCGATGCTTCGCATAAAGGATTGGGTTGCGTGCTCATGCAGCATGGCAAGGTCATTGCGTATGCATCACGCCAATTGAAGGATTATGAGAAGGTTTATCTTACTCATGACCTGGAATTGGCAGCTGTAGTTTTTGCCCTAAAGATATGGAGACATTATCTTTATGGTGAGAAATGTGAGATATACACAGACCACAAAAGTCTGAAATATATCTTCACACAGAAGGAGTTGAACATGAGACAGAGAAGGTGGTTGGAGTTAATAAAAGATTATGACTGTGATATTTTATATCATCCGGGAAAAGCAAATGTAGTAGCAGATGAGCTAAGTAGAAAGGATAGTGAGAAATTATCAATGTTAACAACTCAGAATGAGTTGGTAACAACAATGGCAAAAATGGAACTAGAAGTTAAGTTACCGGGGGAATCAGTAGAATTGTTATTTTCCATGGAAACCCAACCTACCATAGTGGAGAAGGTTAGGAAAGTACAACTGAGCAATGAGGGGTGCAAGCAGATGCTAAATAAGATAGAAAACGAAGAAAAAACTGAGTATAACCTCGATAAGGAGGGATTACTTCGTTTTGAGGGAAGAATTTGGGTTCCTAATGATCCCGAATTAAAAGAAGAAATTATGATGGAGGCCCATAGTTCGAGGTACTCGATACATCCCGGTAGTACGAAGATGTATCAAGACCTTCGTCGAAATTTTTGGTGGCCGAATATGAAGAGGGAGATAGCAGAATATGTTAGTAAGTGCTTAACTTGTCAAAAAGTTAAGACTGAACATCAACGACCGAGCGGGTTGTTACAACCGTTAGAAATTCTAGAGTGGAAGTGGGAGCACATCACGATGGATTTTGTGGTGGGACTTCCAACAACAAGAAAAGGATACAATGCTATTTGGGTAATAGTGGATCGATTAACGAAATCGGCTCATTTTCTACCAATAGGAATTAGGTATAACTTTGATCAGTTAGCTAAGCTGTATGTCAAGAAAATTATTTCCAGACATGGAGTGCCTGTGTCGATTGTGTCAGATCGTGATCAATGATTCACATCGAACTTTTGGAGAAGTTTGCAAGAACAAATGGGAACGCAGTTAAGATTAAGTACGGCGTATATCCTCAGACGGATGGTCAGAGTGAGCGGACAATTCAAACGCTTGAAGATATGTTAAGATCTTGCGTTATGGATTTCAAAGGGAGTTGGGACGAATTTCTACCATTAGTAGAATTTTCGTACAATAATAGTTTTCACGCTAGTATAGGCATGCCGCCTTACGAAGCGTTGTATGGTAGGAAGTGCCGAACTCCATTGTGTTGGGATGAGGTGGGTGAACGTCAGATGTTGGGACCAGAGATGGTTCAGCAGACGGCGGGCATGGTAAAATTAATACGTGCTCGATTAGTTGCGGCTCAAGACCAGCAGAGGAAGTATGCAGATCCTCACAGAGAAAATAGAGAATTCGATGTAGGATCTTTTGTTTTTCTGAAAGTATCACCTTGGAAGGGGAAAATACGTTTTGGAAAGAAAGGGAAGTTAAGTCCAAGGTTTGTAGGACCTTTTGAGATTTTAAAAAGGATAGGGGAGGTGGCTTACGTAGTAGCTTTACCTCCAGAGATGGAACACGTTCATAATGTGTTTCATGTGTCAGTGTTGCGTCCTTCCAAACCGGACTATAAACACGTGATAGAGTATGAATCTATTCAGTTAGAGAAGGACTTGTCCTATGAGGAACTTCCAATTCAAATTATTGATAGGAAGGAACAAGTTTTAAGAAATAACGTCATACCTTCAGTGAAGGTGTTATGGAAAAACCATAATGTTGAAGAAACAACGTGGGAGCTCGAAAGTGAAATGAAGGAAGATTTTCCTCATTTGTTTATGTAATTATAAGCTAAGATTCTGGGGACAGAATCCTTATAAGGGGAAGATAATGTAACGCCCGAGAAAATTGAATTTTTATGACAATTAAATTTTTATTTGATTATGTGAATTAAATGAATTTAATTGAATTCCTTGTGAAGTAAACTATGTGACGCCCCCAAAATTAGGTATACATCACCCATCTTGGGTCGTCAGATACATAGTACAGAATACAAATACAACTGATTAATACAACTGTCGTGTACAATACGACAAAACATAAACTGTGAGTTTGAATACAAATATTATCTTCTAGAGAGTATTCATACTCAAAAGGAGTCCTCATTACATTTATTAACACACCATTACATAGAATAGTGAGGACTACTAACTAATACTATCATTCGGACCATCACTCCGTTCCCCGACTTGCCCCAGCTACGTTCTCATTTCCTGAAGAGAACAGTGAAAGAAAGGGTGAGCTCAACTAGCCCAGTAAGAAATATTATGACTAAGATAATGCAGAATAAATTATCATTAGCCTTCAACAATGTTAAACTGATAAAATATAATAGACATCAAGTTTAACTGCAGCGGAACAAGCAATCCATTAAAAGAGTCAAGTAGAAAATAAACTCTACTATCTTTTATGATTTAAAAGGTTTTTCAACACTGTGATCGCTGAGACTCAGCTTAATAAAATAATCCACATCATCGAATCACCCCTGCACTACGGCCAAGGATATTCGTGTATTCATTAATGGTCATGATCATGCCAACAACTGTCCATCAATGCACTACGGGCCAATGAGGACTTTTACCACATCATTTGTAACATTACGGTCATGATTATACCGAATAATCCCTGGTCATAATCATACCAAGTCCATCTATGCACTACAGGCCACAGATGACTTTCAACATTTTATAAACATGAGGATGATGACAATGATATAAGAATTCAATAAAACAAGTTCAAGAATTAATTTATCCAGGAATTAACAACGTCCAAATTGTCAACATGATACTGCATTGTGGAGTAAAATTCAAGAATGCTTAGAAGAATATTTTCTTGAAAAGATACTGGATGAAACGCAACTATCAAGGATATTCCACAAATTTCATGGAGTATAGAAGTCAAAACTTAACCAACTGAGTATAATAAAGAATGGAATAACAAAAGAAATCACCATGCATGCGATAGACCGCACAGACAGGTTATTCCAACAGAATAATAAATAATGGAACCAGGTCCGGCGTAAACGCACAGACAGGATATTCCGACAGGATAATAAATAATGGAACCAGGTCCGGTGTAAAACACACAGACAGGATGTTCCAACAGAATAATAACAAGACGGAACCAGGTCCGGTGTAAAACACACAGACAGGATGTTCCAACAGAATAATAACAAGACGGAACCAGGTCCGGTGTAAAACACACAGACAGGATGTTCCAACAGAATAATAATAAAAACGGAACCAGGTCCGGTGTAAAACACACAGACAGGATGTTCCAACAGAATAATAATAAAAACGGAACCAGGTCCGGTGTAAAACACACAGACAGGATGTTCCAACAGAATAATAGAAGAATGTCACCAAGTATAGGGTAGACCGCGTATACTGGTTATTCCAACAGAATAATAACGAATGGAATAACAGAAGTTCTCTTCATGAATATAAAAGAAATAATATTCCCTACCTTAAAAGAACTGGATATTGGAAAAGTGATGTAGCAGAATACTTTTATTCTCTCTCTCTCTTATTCTCTCTATACTTTCTCTCTCTATAGCTTGAATGAATTCGTGAAAAATAATGAAGCCCTAGGCCTCTATTTATAGAAAAACTGAGGGTGGCTCTTGGTCTTAACGAAGGGTCAAATGACTCTTGGTCTTAACGAAGGGTCAAATGACTCTTGGTAATATTGAAGGGACAACTACTATTGACGAAAGTAATTACTATTGACCAAGGTAAATACTATTGACGAAGGTAATTACTATTGACCAAGGTAAATACTATTGACCAAGGTAAATAATATTGACGAAGGTAATTACTATTGACCAAGGTAAATACTATTGACGACGGTAATTACTATTGACGACGGTAATTACTATTGACGAAGAGACTCTTAGATGATGACATATGGCCCCCCATAAAATAACCAAACTTACCACAACGTCTCAATTATTGATTTAATAATATAACATATTATACAGATGATACTATGACAATAATTTAAGAGATATGATGCAGCAATTACTGTAGCAATAATTGAGTATAGCTGAGTGACTTCTCACGTAAGCATCAATAATCAATACCGTGTGCTACTATGCAACCACGCGTATTACTGTACTTTTACTACCGAGTAGTTCAACAGTTTTAACGGTTTTAACGGTAACACCTCAGCCGTTATTTTTATAGAAAGATAATTCTGTCGTTTTCTCAATCCGACAATAATTCCGTTGTGGGGTCCACCAATGATTGTGCCGTCGTACGAATATTCCCCGACAAAAAGAATATTCTCCGACCAAACGAATATTTTATAACAACTTGCTTACTTTGCAAAATTTATAAATATTACCCACAACTATAACATTATATCAAATTAACTCCATAATATTCAAAAATGATATTTATAGAAAATTCATCTTTATTTATAAAAGTTGGGGTCTTACAACCTCCCCTTCTTATGAAATTTCGCCCTCGAAATTAGGGTACGTACCTGGTATGTCGAAGAGGTAAGGATACCTTGATTTCATTTCTGATTCTAACTCCCAAGTCATTTCCTCAACATCGTGGTTTCTCCACAAAACTTTAACTTGAGGTATAACCTTGGAGCGTAGAATATGTTCCTTCTTATCCAAGATTTGAACAGGAACTTCTTCATACGTCAAATCCTCCGCTATTTCGTCCGGTTCTAACTCAATAATGTGGTTCGGGTCTTCCACATATTTGCGTAACATGGATATGTGGAAAACGTTATGAACACGAGACATACTTGGCGGTAAAGCGAGTCTATAAGCCACAGTTCCTACTCGATCGAGGATTAAAAATGGACCGATGAATCGAGGATTTAGCTTTCCTCTCTTTCCAAATCTCGTAACTCCTTTCCATGGAGCAACACGTAAGAACACATGATCTCCTACATCAAATTCCACGTCCTTTCGATGAAGATCAGCATAACTCTTTTGTCGATCTTGTGAGGTTTTTATACGTTGTCGGATCGTTTGAATCTTTTCTGTAGTCATACGTACCAACTCCGGTCCCAACAACGTTGCTTCGCCCACCTCATCCCAGCATACTGGAGAACGACATTTTCTTCCATACAATGCTTCGAATGGAGCCATGCCAATACTTGCTTGATAACTGTTGTTGTAGGAAAACTCCACCAATGGTAAGAACTTGTCCCAACTTCCCTTGAAGTCAAAGACACAGAGTCTTAATAGATCTTCAAGAGTTTGAATAGTCCTCTCTGATTGTCCGTCCGTCTGAGGATGATATGCTGAACTAAATCGTAACTCCGTGCCCATAGCTTTTTGTAAACTAACCCAAAATCGTGAAGTGAATCTTGGGTCTCGATCAGAAACTATGGATACTGGCATACCATGCAGTCTTACAATCTCGTTTATGTACATACGAGCAAGACGTTCAAGTGTATAAGTTTCTCGTATCGGTAAGAAATGAGCAGACTTGGTCAATCTATCAACAATGACCCAAATCGCATCAATACCTTGAGAAACCCTAGGAAGACCGGTAACGAAATCCATGGTAATGTGCTCCCACTTCCATTCTGGAATTTCAAGTGGTTGCAATGGACCTTTTGGTACTTGATGCTCCGCTTTGACTCGTTGACAAGTTAGACACCTTGAGATAAACAACGCTATCTCTCTCTTCATATTGCTCCACCAAAATGTATGACGAAGATCATGATACATTTTGGTACTTCCAGGATGGATTGCAAACGGTGTGTTGTGCGCCTCCATCATGATTTCATACTTTAAATCAGGGTTGTTAGGAACACAAAGTCTGGAGTTGACTCGAAGTATTCCTTCTTCATCGATTCTTGCTTCCGGCATAGAACCTTCTTGCACTTTCTTCCTCATACGCATCAGCTCCAGGTCTGTAGCTTGAGCAGCTTTAACTTTATCGATTAAAGTCGGTTCTACTCGTATATTCGCCATCATCACATGGGTCCCTGGAGTCTTTAACTCTATCTCCATCCTTTGCAAGTCACACAAAATGGGCCTTTGCGTTGTTAATATTGCACTTGTACCCGCATATGATCTTCTACTCAATGCGTCAGCTACCACGTTCGCTTTTCCAGGATGGTATTGAATGGTATGATCATAATCTTTCAACAGTTCAAGCCAACGTCGTTGTCGCATGTTGAGTTCCTTTTGAGTGAAGAAATATTTGAGGCTTTTATGATCCGTAAAGATCTCCACTTTCTCCCCATACAAGTAATGCCTCCAAATTTTAAGTGCAAAGACAACAGCTGCCAACTCTAGATCATGAGTAGGATAATTCCTCTCATATTCCTTGAGTTGTCTTGATGCATAGGCTATGACTTTTCCATGTTGCATGAGAACGCATCCCAACCCTTTGCTCGAAGCATCACTGTAGATGACAAATCCCTCCGAGCCAGATGGTATTGTTAGAACAGGTGCTGAAATGAGTCTCCTCTTGAGTTCTTGAAAACTCTGCTCACATTCTTCGCTCCAACCAAACTTTGTATCTTTCCGAGTCAGCTGAGTTAATGGAGTAGCGATTCGAGAAAATCCTTCCACGAATCTCCGATAATAACCAGCTAAACCAAGAAAGCTACGTACCTCGGTCACTGATTTAGGTTGCTCCCAGCTTTGAATAGCTTCAATCTTTGCCGGGTCAACCGATATTCCACGACTTGATACTACGTGCCCAAGGAATGCTACCTCCTCCAGCCAGAACTCGCATTTCTTCAACTTGGCATAAAGCTTGTATTCACGAAGCTTTTGGAGTACCAGCCTCAAGTGTTGCTCATGATCTTCACGGCTTTTGGAATAAATAAGGATGTCATCAATAAAGACGACCACAAAATGATCCAAATATTCCTTGAATACCCGGTTCATCATATCCATGAAGGCAGCAGGAGCATTAGTCAATCCAAAGGACATGACTAGGAATTCATAATGCCCGTACCGAGTTCTAAAAGCCGTCTTTGGAATATCCTCAGTTCTAACCTTCAGCTGATGATATCCAGAACGAAGATCGATCTTTGAAAAGAATTGTGCTCCTTGCAACTGGTCAAACAGGTCATCAATACGTGGCAATGGGTACCTGTTTTTGATGGTGACATGATTCAACTCCCGATAATCAATACAAAGTCGCATACTTCCATCTTTCTTCTTCACGAATAGAACAGGAGCACCCCAAGGAGAAGTACTAGGACGAATAAAGCCAATGTCTAACAATTCCTGCAGTTGGATCTTTAACTCCTGAAGTTCAATAGGAGCCATTCGATATGGGGCTTTGGAAATGGGTTTTGTACCGGGTTCAAGGTCGATACAAAATTCAATTTCACGCTCTGGGGGTAGGCCAGGAAGTTCTTCAGGGAATACGTCAGGGAATTTATTAACAATAGAAATATCATTCAAAACTGACGTATTTTTGTTTAGATCTGTGACATGAGCTAAGAAAGCTTGACATCCGTTTTTCAATAAACGAATAGCTTTATGGCTTGAGATGACAGCGATTGATTTTAATGGTTTGGTTGCTTGAATTCGCATAATAGGTCGATTAGGAATATGAAAGCTAACAACCTTACGAAAACAATCAATTTTTGCATAATGAGTAGTTAACCAATCAATCCCTAGAATCACGTCAAATGCAAGTATTTTTAATGAAATCAGATCGATAGGTAATGTGTGGGTACCAACTTGAACCAAACAAGACTTATAAACAGTGGAGGTAATGAAGGTTTCTCCCAACGGAGTTTCCACAGATAAGTCAAAGTCTAATTTCTCCGGAATCAAATTTAATCGATGAGCGCAAGTAGGAGAAATAAAAGAATGGGTTGAACCGGTATCAAATAAAGTATAAACTTCTTTAGAGTTTATGATAAGCTTACCCGTGATGACCTCATTCGGGTTCCTTGCTCTCTGGGAGTTCACAACAAACGCTCTCCCTTGCACAACCGGTTTTGACTTTTCTGGGACGGCTTTTGGTGCCTCCATCCTAGCTGAATTTGTCTTCGGTAAACGACAAAATCGGGCTAAATGACCTTCTCTTCCACAATTATAACATGCTTTGGACGGCATCGCGCAGTTTGGACTGATGTGCCCCTCCCCTCCGCATTTGAAACATATGATAGGTGGTCGTTCTCCTTCCTTAACGACAGGTGCTGGTGCTGACGTCTTTCCATCATTGTTGAATCTCCTCTTCTTGAAATGTCCATTCTTATTGTTTTGGCCCTGATTACCACCGAAGTGGTTACCATTTCTGGCCTGTTGATTCCCTCCACGCTTGTTGTCACCGCTTCGATGACTGCTCTCACTGGTATTATCATTTTGCCGGCTGCTCTCTTTTGGTTGCGTTGTCTCGTTATCGCGCTCCACCAACTGAGCCCTATTTACAACATCTGAATACAAACACAGTTTATGAGAAACAAGATGTTGACGTATCTCCGGCTTCAAACCTCTTAAAAACATCCGCGTCATTCTTTCTTCATTATCCACCAGGTGGGACGCAAACCGGGATAACTCCGCAAATTTTGCCTCGTACTGCGACACGGTCATATTATTCTGCTCCAATTTGATGAACTCCACCTCCTTCATGTGACGAATACTCTCGGGAAAGTATTTGTCGTTAAACAGATCTTGGAACTTCTCCCAAGACATCTTCAGTGCGGCAGGTTGAGTACGCTTTATCGATTCCCACCAGTAATCTGCCTCTCCTCGCAACATAAAGGCGGCAAAGGGAACCTTTTGCTCCTCGGAGCAACCCAAGACATCAAATATCTTGGTGATCTGCTTTATCCATGTTTCAGCTACAAGTGGTTTGGGTTCTCCCTTAAACTCCGGTGGTCCCAGCTCCTTAAACTGTTTAGCGGTGACCGCCTGAGAGTTTCCAGTATTTCCACCTACGTTGTGGACAGGAGCCGCTTTCACCTGTTGTTGCATGAATTGCATAAAGCCTCTGAACATTTGATCATTCATCATTTGGTCAGTGTTGTTGTTTGCATGAGGATTGACACCTTCCTGATGCACATTATCCTGATTATTGATATGTGGTGAATCAACAGTCGTCTGTGCTCCATTGCTATTCTCAACATTCTCGGATGCCATTTTCAGATACTGCCACAAAATAAAAATTAATTGATATGTCATATATTATCCTTATATTATGACCGACCAATTAAATACCATGCAAATAAACTTAGGTATGTCATACTAGCGAAGGAATTCCCCGTCTCTCCCCTCCTAGTTCTATTCTCACATCTTAGCCAGGGATCATATCCCTAAGCTCTGATACCAACTGTGACGCCCCCAAAATTAGGTATACATCACCCATCTTGGGTCGTCAGATACATAGTACAGAATACAAATACAACTGATTAATACAACTGTCGTGTACAATACGACAAAACATAAACTGTGAGTTTGAATACAAATATTATCTTCTAGAGAGTATTCATACTCAAAAGGAGTCCTCATTACATTTATTAACACACCATTACATAGAATAGTGAGGACTACTAACTAATACTATCATTCGGACCATCACTCCGTTCCCCGACTTGCCCCAGCTACGTTCTCATTTCCTGAAGAGAACAGTGAAAGAAAGGGTGAGCTCAACTAGCCCAGTAAGAAATATTATGACTAAGATAATGCAGAATAAATTATCATTAGCCTTCAACAATGTTAAACTGATAAAATATAATAGACATCAAGTTTAACTGCAGCGGAACAAGCAATCCATTAAAAGAGTCAAGTAGAAAATAAACTCTACTATCTTTTATGATTTAAAAGGTTTTTCAACACTGTGATCGCTGAGACTCAGCTTAATAAAATAATCCACATCATCGAATCACCCCTGCACTACGGCCAAGGATATTCGTGTATTCATTAATGGTCATGATCATGCCAACAACTGTCCATCAATGCACTACGGGCCAATGAGGACTTTTACCACATCATTTGTAACATTACGGTCATGATTATACCGAATAATCCCTGGTCATAATCATACCAAGTCCATCTATGCACTACAGGCCACAGATGACTTTCAACATTTTATAAACATGAGGATGATGACAATGATATAAGAATTCAATAAAACAAGTTCAAGAATTAATTTATCCAGGAATTAACAACGTCCAAATTGTCAACATGATACTGCATTGTGGAGTAAAATTCAAGAATGCTTAGAAGAATATTTTCTTGAAAAGATACTGGATGAAACGCAACTATCAAGGATATTCCACAAATTTCATGGAGTATAGAAGTCAAAACTTAACCAACTGAGTATAATAAAGAATGGAATAACAAAAGAAATCACCATGCATGCGATAGACCGCACAGACAGGTTATTCCAACAGAATAATAAATAATGGAACCAGGTCCGGCGTAAACGCACAGACAGGATATTCCGACAGGATAATAAATAATGGAACCAGGTCCGGTGTAAAACACACAGACAGGATGTTCCAACAGAATAATAACAAGACGGAACCAGGTCCGGTGTAAAACACACAGACAGGATGTTCCAACAGAATAATAACAAGACGAAACCAGGTCCGGTGTAAAACACACAGACAGGATGTTCCAACAGAATAATAATAAAAACGGAACCAGGTCCGGTGTAAAACACACAGACAGGATGTTCCAACAGAATAATAATAAAAACGGAACCAGGTCCGGTGTAAAACACACAGACAGGATGTTCCAACAGAATAATAGAAGAATGTCACCAAGTATAGGGTAGACCGCGTATACTGGTTATTCCAACAGAATAATAACGAATGGAATAACAGAAGTTCTCTTCATGAATATAAAAGAAATAATATTCCCTACCTTAAAAGAACTGGATATTGGAAAAGTGATGTAGCAGAATACTTTTATTCTCTCTCTCTCTCTTATTCTCTCTATACTTTCTCTCTCTATAGCTTGAATGAATTCGTGAAAAATAATGAAGCCCTAGGCCTCTATTTATAGAAAAACTGAGGGTGGCTCTTGGTCTTAACGAAGGGTCAAATGACTCTTGGTCTTAACGAAGGGTCAAATGACTCTTGGTAATATTGAAGGGACAACTACTATTGACGAAAGTAATTACTATTGACCAAGGTAAATACTATTGACGAAGGTAATTACTATTGACCAAGGTAAATACTATTGACCAAGGTAAATAATATTGACGAAGGTAATTACTATTGACCAAGGTAAATACTATTGACGACGGTAATTACTATTGACGACGGTAATTACTATTGACGAAGAGACTCTTAGATGATGACATATGGCCCCCCATAAAATAACCAAACTTACCACAACGTCTCAATTATTGATTTAATAATATAACATATTATACAGATGATACTATGACAATAATTTAAGAGATATGATGCAGCAATTACTGTAGCAATAATTGAGTATAGCTGAGTGACTTCTCACGTAAGCATCAATAATCAATACCGTGTGCTACTATGCAACCACGCGTATTACTGTACTTTTACTATCGAGTAGTTCAACAGTTTTAACGGTTTTAACGGTAACACCTCAGCCGTTATTTTTATAGAAAGATAATTCTGTCGTTTTCTCAATCCGACAATAATTCCGTTGTGGGGTCCACCAATGATTGTGCCGTCGTACGAATATTTCCCGACAAAAAGAATATTCTCCGACCAAACGAATAGTTTATAACAACTTGCTTACTTTGCAAAATTTATAAATATTACCCACAACTATAACATTATATCAAATTAACTCCATAATATTCAAAAATGATATTTATAGAAAATTCATCTTTATTTATAAAAGTTGGGATCTTACAAACTATGTGAAGGTCGTTCTATGACCTAGAATGTGCTAACGTGGTTAGTATTCTGGCTACGTGGTAGAAATAGTTGTTTAGAATTTCCAAGACGATAATAATTGTTTTCTTAGAAGTTTCCGTAAAAATACTATTCATCCATTTCTGTCCGATGAATTATTTTGAAATTCCGAGAAATGCGTAATGATAGAATATCGTGATGAGATGGAATAACTGATAGTATTTCATTTATGGCAAAAATGAAGTTTTCGCCTGCGGACTTAAAACCTAAGGGTTGAGTGTATCGATTTCCGAGAAGGAAATAATATGCGTAGAAGGAATGGCGTTAGGTTTTATTCAAGTGTTATACAATTGGTGGTGCTAGCTAGTACTTATGTATAATACGTTAAGTAAATACGAGGTACAATACGTTTATTGTACTTATGGTATACGAAAGGAATACGTGAATCATACGTGTAGAATACGATACGTATTATAGAATTAAGTTATGACTTAATGATTAATTCATTGAGATGGGTTATAAGTTAGTCCAACTAATTGAAGATCTAAGCCCAATGATTTAAGTGGGTTAAGTCAAAGTCAAGGCCCAATATTTATTTAATTAAGCCCAATTCACAAAACCAAACCGTGGGTCGAACCGGTGGGTCACCCAATGGGTAAAACCCATGGGGCAACCCATGGGATGTCATAAAGGGGAGGTGGGCCGGCCACCTTGGTGTGCAAGCCAAGCATAAGGCTTGGTCACCAAGTATCTTACTTGGTGACCACACATGAATAGTAAGGAGGTGGGGGGTATATTGACCATTAAGCCCTCCATTCTAAATTCTATAAATAGGAAGCTAGGTTGATTCATTTGAGATTTTTACCAAGACTCAACTTAGATTATTTGAGAGAGAAAAGAGAGCTACACTTGCAAACATACACTTTGGAAGCTTATACTTATATTCTCCCAAGAGATTTTCAAGAGTTCTTAAGGTATAATCCTTATCTTTCATCTCCATTTCTTTTTGATTTGTCTTTTATATTGGAGAACCATAAAGGGATGGTATACGCCTTGTATGAGGGATTAAAGATGACTTACCATAGATTCAATCTCTATAAGTCATGAGGTTATAAAAATAATAAGGTTTGAAATAGTTTTGAACCATGAAAATATGGATAGTGGAGATTGATCGTTTATAAACGATTGGACTCTATCAATCCGTTAGTAATTGCATCTTGCTTGGTTAGGATGTAGATATGAAATCCATGGAGTATTCCATATGATTTGGCTCAGAGAACATTAGTAATGAAGTTATGAGGAATTTTACAAAAATAGACGTTAAACGTCGAAAACGTAGAAATTCCGGATTGATAGTCGAAAGTTGCCATGAGACTTGAAAATGCTGGTTTTCAATGTCAACACGTGAGATAGGGTGATTAAGAGTCGTGGGTTCGAGAATCGTCGGATTCTGACTTAAAACGAAGAAAACGAGCATTGAACGCTCATTAACGTTTACGAACGTATATAAAATGAACTCAATAGTGAATTATGAGTTAACGGATTAGAAAGTGTTGAATCCTTATATGAACGCGTAAAAGATGTAATTCCTGACTTGTAGGAATTTGAATGGGTCGATTCAAATGTAAAACAAACAAATTAGGAAGCTGGGAGTTTCGTTAGAAAACCAAAACTGGTTTGTCAACTGGTGCACAGGCTCGGCGCCGCAGCGCCAAAACCATTACAAAATGGTGGCGCCGCAGCGCCAGACTCGGCCAAGCCTCTGCAAACTCGCGCCCCAGCGCTAATATGCCGCGCCCCAGAGCCAATGTGTGCAGGTGCCGCGCCCCAGCGCCAAGGTGCCGCGCCGCAGCGCCGGCAGTAAGAAAAACTTGACCCAGTTATGCTTTAGACTTTAGTGGTTTAGGGATCAATCGGAGTTGAGTTTATATACTCAATGAATGTATAAAGACTAATCATATACTACCTATACTAAGGTATATGATATGAAAATTAGGAGTCTAAGATAAATAAACAAAATATGTAAAATGAACGAAGTAATACTTTATTAATGAAGTTGAGTCCGGTTAATAAAACGTCCATAGAGAGATAAACCAAGACGAAGGGTAATAAGTCATGTTGACTTTAATAAAAATATTATGCTAACAAAGACATAGAAGAGAAAGAAGCTGGTAGGAACAAGGTGAATAGTTGTTTCATAGCTAAATACGGTGTGCTATGTGAATATATCATGTAGATTCTGTAAAGGCTGTGGTCAGTCGAGTAAGTTATTTGAAGACGCTGAAAGGCAATTTTTCTTAACGCTTGTCTAACTTCTAAGTTAGCCAAGTTTTATGTGATTCATTGAACTGAATTTCAAGCTTTGTGGTAAAAGAAAGGGTCGATACCAGATTTTAACTCGGCTAGACTATTCGTAAGGTATAGATTGATGATTTTCCATATCATTCTATACAGAAATGTTAACGCTATCCTATGCCAAGTAATTGGTACGGATGTGAAGGTAAGGTTTGTCTATGAACAAACAAAAGTATTTTTCATCGATATTTTCGATGGGCACGCGAGTTTGCCAAAAATATTAAACATAAATACGTTTAATGAATGTAGTGTTGATCAACGCAGCAATTATTGAATCAATAAAATAAAATATTGAACAGTAATTACTATAATAATTATTGAGTAGTGTCTTCTTACGTAAGGATCAATAATTCAAAAATACTGTGCAAAATCGTGTGCTACTGTGCAACCACGCGTATTACTGTATTTTAACCATCGGGTATTCCAACAGTGTTAACGATAACGATTACGTCGTTATTTATAAAAAATCAAATTTGTCGTTTTCTTCATTCGACAGTTATTCTGTTGTGGGCCCCACAAATGGTTGCGTCGTCGTACGAATATTTCCCGACAGAAAGAATATTCCACGACCAAACGAATATTCCCCAATAGAAATGAGTATTTTATAACCACTTGCGTATTTTAAAAATTTTATATATATCACCCTTAACTTTAACTTCTTTTTTTTTATCAATTTAACCATTTACTAAATAGGAAAATTGAATACTTTTATTTCATAAAATTCGGGGTCTTACAGTTTCGGTTCCTAAGCTGAACCTGTGCAATCACACTAATTTTAATGTTCAGTGAGGCTACAATTTAGAAGTTTGGTGTTTTGAAATTCCTTTACCTTCATTAATTGAAGTTTCTTAGCATTTTTTTTGCAGGCAAGGCAGGTTGTGCTGCACCTCGACTTAAGGATGCTGCTTTATCTCTTGACAAGTTACGTGAAGCTTATATGGAGGTGTGTTTGAATCTTTTACAAATTTGGTTACTTAGGCAAAGGCTTTCTTATGAAGCACTTGCATTTTGCCAGGGTCACTTGTATATTATTGATGTTTCACAATCAGTTGATCTCGACCACCCTCATGCCCTTAATTTCCTTCGTGAGGATTATGTTCATGTTTCTGTGAGTTTTTCCACAAAGATTCATGGTTTTGTTTTTCCACAAGGAAATTTTGAATTCAAAGGTAGTCAGTACGTTTCACTATGTACTTGAGGTTTGAGTTTGAGTTTCTTTTGCTATCAAGGATGAGGTTTGAGTTTCTTTTGTTGCAAAGAAGCAAAGTAGTCCAAATTCCTTTTGGGTTATTGTATTAGGTTGTAAAATGCTTCGTATATGTTATGCTCCTACATACGCAAGATGCTAATATTTTAATTAATTATATATATATATATATATATATATATATATATATATATATATATATATATATTGTAAATTTTGTAATTCATTATCAATGTAAGCAGATAAAAAAAGGAAGTTTTATATTATGTTTGTATTCTTAAGTCTATATGCAGTTTACTCGTCATTCTGAAAAAAAATGTTTAGGTTTCCACAAATTTATTTCCATAACTTTCTCTACTTTTAATCCATGTTGTTTTTATTGTACTTATGGTTTCTACTTTTAATGTGTGTAGGATCTGCCATTACTGGCCCAATAGGAAAAGAGTGTGCTGATCTGTGGCCAAGGATTGCAAGTGCTGCTAATGCTATTGTTTAGGTGCAGGAACTACTAGTGGGGTTTGGATTAGTTATGTTGGCCTTTCTCACATGGTTCTCTATTAGGTTTTATATTTACAGATGTTAGTTGGATTTGGCAGTGGGATTTTTTAAGGAATAAGATCTGATTTTTGTTTGTTTAAGACACCATATATGTTATTTGATATTTTATCATCACTTAATATTTTACAAGAATTGTGTGTGGTTGCAGGTGTATTGGTAATGTAGGTGAACAACCTTTTTTTTTCTTTTTTTTTAATCTACAACATCTTAAAAACGTTGTGTAAATATGTCTAAACGTTGTCTAATATACTAAACAACAACATTTTTATCCAAAAACCGTTGTGGAATTATACCTTCTACAACGTTTTTAAGCATCTGCTAATTTTTGAAAAATAAATCTACAACGTTTTTTTCCCTAAAAAACGTTGTGTATTGTGCTTAACTACAACGTTTTTAAAACGTTGTGTCAGGGTGTCAAATAGATGACACCCTTAACCACGACATTTTTCTGACTAAAACCACAACGTTTTTTTCGCATTGTCTATTTACTATTTTGTAGTAGTGAGTAACCAAGTCAGCATTATATATTAACCAAATTCATATTAGACAGTAACCAACAATTGCAGGAAGGTAACCAATGTATCTAATAAGTAATCATCAATATAAAAAACATCAGTAGAATATACATTAAAAGTATACAGCAACCAAATAAACATTATACAGTAACCAAATCAATAATACACAGTAACCAATTTATATGTACTTAGTAACCAAAATATAAAACATATTTTTACATGCATTTTGCAATCAAAACAGTCAGTATACTGACTTTGTGACCAATTCAAGAGCGAAAAACTTAAGAAAGGTAATCAATATACGAGTATGTAGTAACCACGGGGTAACTATATGCATATAAACTTTAAACTCAAATACCTCAGTATACAAATCTGTAAATAATCAATCAACAATCAACAATCTGGTTACTGATTGTAAATCGAAAGCATAAATACAATGTATAATTACATATGAAACTTCGTAATGCTGTTTGACGATCTCGAAATTGCTGTTGATCTTCTTCGATTTTTTTCGATCTCAAAGTTGAATCGCCGTCAGAGTATTCGTCTTCTCCGATCTGTCTTCTCCAATCTGTTTTCTTCGATCTGTCTTCTCCGATCTAAAGCAATTCTGTTTTTCTTCATTAGTTTGAATTTAGGATCGAATGGTTGCAAATATGAAAGTCGGTAACTGACGTGTAGGGAGTTAATGTTCCGTAATTTTAGCAACGTAATATTGTGTTACGTTATTTTTGTAATTATTTTGTAGATGTTTTATTTTTGTAATTACTTTCTAATTGTTGTATATTAGTGTTAAGGACCCTTTTTTTTAGAGGATCGGGCGGGCCGGGCTCCCACGGGCGGGTCGTTATTGGGCCGGGCCAAAAAGGCCTAAATTTTAGTTGGCCGAAAAAGTGAAGCCCATAGCCCAATTTTTAACGGGTAGGCTTGGATCGATTTTGCCAGGTCTATGCAGGGCATTGATGAAGGTTGCAGAAAAATATTGCACATGTTTGAACTTGTTTTGATTCAATAAACACAAAAAGTTGCGCCTATTCTATTTTTCAAAAATTTCTTCTTCTGCCTATAGTTTAACCCCTATTCTTTTTCAAATTTAAAACTGACATTATTTATTCAAGTTTTAAAAGTAATAAATTTTATAACTAGTAGAATGATAGAGACATTAGCAAAGATAAAAATATTCCTCAAAAGTTGATTTCAAATTCTGTCACTAATTTTGAACGAGGGAATATTATACACAAGCAAACTTATGAAAACAATAGAAATTATTTTAGTCTACAAAAATCTTACTGGGCTTTAACAACAAATCTGTAACTCATACACTGCAGATGAATGTGTCATTTAGTAAAGGAAACTGACAAGCAAAAACTGAACTAACATAAAATAGGCTCTTGAGATGACAGTATACAAATAACAACCAACTACAGTCATATAATTTTAGGAACTCACCAAGCATTCAGATCATAAAATCACAGATGGAGCAAAATTTGCACTTAAGTGTAGCGTCAAAACATAAAATCATCCAAAAGTTCTAGAATAACTTTAATCAGAAATGGAAGCATTTGAAGTACTGCGTGCACAAAGTTTGAATGATTTGTAAAATCATGCCTTGAGCCGCCCATAGAACTTCTGCTTCTCTTGAGTAGTCTGGAAGCGACCATGTCCAAACTTTGATGATGTGTCGATGAACTTGAGTTTGATCTCCTCCATGGCTAAAAGAGATGTCTGTGTGAGCAGAGACTGACGAAGAGTAACAACCCTCTTCTTTGGCCCAACACAGCATCCTTTGATCAGCAAATAGTCATCCTTAACCTCACCATAATGAGGGAAGCCACCCATGGGACTAATATCTTTCTCGGTCCTATTAAGAGAAGGGGCGAGAATATATTACATATAAGTTAAAATAGGGTCAAAGTATAATCCTATTATAAGGATGAAGTAGGCATCTTAATTAAACGTTGTATCTCAGGTGGTGTTATCAAGCATCCCCCAACACCCCCCCCCCCCACTCTCGGTGGATATAAAGAATAATTTAATCCTCTACGTTTCATTTTTCAATTTTTCTGTTTTCAATTTTTCTGCCATAATCAGCGTGTCAAAAATCTTTGTTTCTCTGTCTTTATCTGTATATTATATATCTACAACTTTTATTAGCAATTCCATTTAGATCAAGTAAGGGCTCGAAGGATTTAGTGTGTGGTGAAGGGCGTCTGGAGAACTTTTATACTGCAACTAAGCTCTAATAAGTTTGTTTTCTATAAAAGCTAGGGAGGACAACAGAGAATAATTTAGGAGAATATTTACTTCAGTTTCATTCATACTTAGATATTTCAATATTACTTCACCATCACAGTTGGTGACCCACATGGCATCAACATCCCCAACCACTATTCAGTAGGGGGGATAAATGATATGAACATCCAACATAACTTTTGCAACTTTATCAAAAGCACTAGTTAAAATTTGAAGGAATGTGCAAGCAAAGCTACTAACCTGTCAAACTCGGTAAGTGCAGTGTGGGATTCCTGTCCAGTCTTGCCGAGTTTGTATATCTTCTTGTTCATTTCTGTTCGGTGGTGGTATCCATTCTGACCAGCCCTAGCAACAGTGAATGAAACACGTGCTGGATGCCAAGCACCGATACAAGCCACCTTCCGCAGACCCCTGTGAGTCTTGCGGGAAGGCGTGTGACACCCCAACGAGTGACGACACCTTCATAACCTTTACCCTTTGTCACACCGATGATGTCAATCATCTCATCCTTCTGGAAAACAGTATCAATAGGAACCTGCTTCTCAAAGAAGCTATAAGCAAAATTCACTTTCTGAGCAATAGTCCCATCATTGACCTGAATCTCCATCAGGTGTGCCTTCTTCTGCTTCAAACCTTTCATCTTCCTAATCTGCGGGATGCGTAACACAAAAAGAAAACATATTGGAAGATTGCTTGTTTCTAAATCTGGATATGTACGAACTAATTCATAAAATAAGCAAAGGACTAGTAGATTAAACCTCAACTAAACAATTTCCAAAGGAAATTCTAAAAGGATATACATCTCGCTTTTGCGTAGTTCTACAGATAGCTTATGGTTGCAAATATAGTGACAATATTCCTACTGCTGTTAGATCTATAATGTAAAATCAAAATTATTTTGACCTGCTTGTGTCAGTGAGTACAGGTAAGGCAGGAAACTTCAGAAACAATGCATTAGTGTCATTTACCTAATATATTTATAATGCCTTAACATGTACGATATAGAACGAGCATGAAAAAAAAATCATTGCCATGAGTGCCAATATAATAGTAACCTTGAGTGACCAGCAAGATAAGATTATATATAGAATGGAATTGCAGCATTGTCTACATCAGAATGCACGACTGCAACATATTTAAGAAATCAAAATCAGGAAAATCATAGCAAATATGAACTGCAGTGCCTAATTACCTGAGTGTGAGCCAAAACACGTATAACTGTTGCATACTTCTTCATCTTCTCCAACTGTGACTGGATATCTTTCTTCCCTTCATCAGTCTCATACTTCTTTGAGTATTTAGTAAAAGCTTTCTTCTTTGACTTGCACCAGTTCTTGTAGAACCTCCTTTTGATGTCTTCACTCAAATGCTGAGCCCAAACGGTGTTCAGAGAACGAAGGCCACGTGGTGTCTTAACATATGTATTGAGATATTATATGATATATTGTCACTAATAATATTATGTGAAAAGATACTTACTGTTATTAAGAGATAGGAAGCATGATTTGTGGGCATGATTTGTGGGCATGATTTGTAGCATTATAGTGATGTTAGGCATGATTTGTGGGCTTGCACGCCAAGTATAGGACTTACAGAATATACTAGGTCTCTTGTAATATATATAGGGATGAAGGATGAATGAGAGTAAAATACACAGAAATTTTGAGAATATCTTTTTATGGTATCAAAGCCAAGGGAATAATCCTTGGGAAAATTAAACACAGTTTTTTTTCTTTCTTTTCTTCTTTCCTACAGATCAAGCACCATAAGAGATTATGGCTGGTGGAGATGAGAAGAACGGTGAGAGCAGTGGTAATGCCGAGAAGGTCGACTTGACTTATTTTCTTGGCTCAAGTGACAATCCCGGCAATGTGATTACACCAATCAAATTGCGTAGTCCGAATTATGATGAATGGGCGAGGGCAATTCGAACCTCGTTGCTAGCGAAGAGAAAATACGATTTTGTGGAAGGGATAATTCCAAAACTAACGACACTTGAGAAACTGGAGGACTGGACTGCGCTGCATTCAATGCTCATATCGTGGTTGCTCAACACTATTGAGCCCTCACTACGTTCTACTCTTTCTTATTATGATGATGCGCAATCCTTGTGGGTACATCTCAAGCAGCGTTTTTGTGTTGTGAACGGGACTCGCATATGCCAATTAAAGGCATCTCTCGGAGAATGCAAGCAAGGCAAAGATGAAGAGGTGTCGGTTTACTTTGGCCGTTTATCTCGTCTATGGGATGAACTTGTGACTTATGTCAAAACACCGACTTGCAAATGTGGAACATGTGCGTGTGATATCAACAAACAAGTGATTAATTTGCGTGCCGAAGATTACCTGCATCAGTTCCTTATTGGCCTCGATAGGGTCTATGCAACGATTCGCTCCAATTTGCTTTCTCAAGATCCTTTACCAACCATTGATCAAGCATATCAGCGCGTCGCACAAGATGAGAGGCTAGTGCGAGGAGAGTCCTCAAATCATGAAAACCGTGACAACATCATGGCTTTTCGACTTAAAACCGATGCGCGAGGTAAATCTAAATTTGTGAATAACTCTAAAAAATTCTGTACCAACTGCAACAGAGAAGGCCATGATGAAAGCTCGTGTTTTCAACTTCATGGGTTCCCTGAGTGGTGGGGGGACTGTCCTCGAGGTGGACGTGGACCAGGTCATGGCAGAATAATGACAGGACGAGGAGCTGGTCGCTCTGGAGGGCGTGGCAGGGGCACTCACAACGCACCTGTGCGTGCCAACAAAGCAATGACAGGTAGCAGTAGTAGCGGTGCTAAGGGTGGGCAATCTCATGCACCACCAACCTCGAGTGAGGCAGCAGGTATATCAGGCATTACTCCGGCACAGTGGAAACAAATTCTTGATGTTTTGAACATTCCCAAACCCACGGATCGTCTTCATGGTAAGAATGACATTGCTTGGATTATTGACACTGGAGCCTCAAACCATGTGACATGAAATTTACATTGTCTGATTAATGTGAAAAATATTACAAACTGCCCGGTGGGGTTACCAGATGGGAAAGATGCGACTGCTACAAAGGAGGGCAGTGTGATTTTGGACGGTGGTTTGCAGCTAGATAATGTTCTTTTTGTGCCTCAATTAACTTGCAATCTAATTTCTGTAACACAATTAATTAATGACTCCAATTGTATTGTTCAAATCACTAATACATTGTGTGTAATACAGGACCGAACGACGAGGACTTTGATTGGAGCGGGTGAACGAACCGATGGGCTTTACTTTTTTTCGAGGTGTTCCGAGGGTGCGTGCTTTAGCGATGGAAGGGGATTCATCAATGGCTTTGTGGCATAAACGCTTGGGTCATCCGTCGGATAAGGTGTTAAGGTTCATCCCCAATGTGAGTCAGTTTAGTAGAAGTAAGAATCAAATAGCATGTGATGTATGTCCACGTGCTAAGCAGCATAGAGATAGTTTTTCTTTAAGTGCGAATAATGCAAGTGGCTTGTTTAGCTTAGTTCATTGTGATTTATGGGGACCTTATCAAACTCCTTCCTCATGCAAGGCGAAATATTTCTTAACAATTGTAGATGATTATTCGCATGCCGTTTGGGTTTATTTATTATGCAATAAAACCGAGATTGAGACCATGTTTATGAACTTTGTGGCTTTAGTGGATAGACAATTTGATAAGAAAATGAAGACAGTAAGAAGTGACAACGGCACATAATTTAATTGTTTACGTGATTATTTTTTTAAGAATGGGATTGTGTTTGAGACGTCCTGTGTGGGCACTCCACAACAAAATGGGCGAGTTGAAAGAAAACATCAACATATTATGAATGTGGCACGGACACTTCGATTTCAGGGCCATTTACCAATGCAATTTTGGGGACACTACAAAAAAAATGGGCATTTAGCAACGATTTTTCGGGCAACGACTTTATAAGTCGTTGCTAAAAGTATATGTTTAGCAACGAAATTTGTCCTTCGTTGCAGATTGTGTCAGGCTTTCACTTTTTGCAACGAAATTCATAAGTCGTTGAAAAATTTCGTTGCTAATTCATAGGCGGGAAAAAATTTCGTTAGAAATTCATTGCAAAATTTTAGGCCACTTGATTACCCGTCATCGTGGGCAACGAAAGTTTTTTTGTTGCTAAAAATGGGACTTTAGCAACGATTTTTCAAGCAACAACTTTATAAGTCGTTGCTAAAAGTGTATGTTTAGCAACGAAACTTGTCCTTCATTGCAGATTATGTCAGACTTTCACTTTTTACAACGAAATTCATAAGTCGTTGCAAA
>CM029016.1:34370236-34430236 GCA_016801055.1 Panax notoginseng | reverse complement strand
CTCCTCAGAAACAAGCTGCAACAGTTTCCAGGTTCCTAGGTGGAAACACGCAGAGAAGGCGTAGGATTGATATCAAAGTGAGTTCTTTCATTTGTTTTAACAGGACAACTTAAGAAGATTTCTTTTATTAATGATGAGAGATAAAACTTTAGCAGTCTGATATACTGCTTGTAAATTTCGGAGAGATGAGAAATGCTCGGAACAAAGTAAATGCAGTAGTGATGTTCTCAAATGCAGTGACAAAGAATCATCGAAAAAAGTTCAGAAGATTGAAAGTGTAAGTTCTCTTTATCTCAAGCTCTTTTTATGACATAACATTTGTTGATTTCATCCAAGCACAAGGCATTCTAAGGCTACTAGTTTAAATATATGTTAAATTTACCATAAACAAAAAATTGAAATTTATCTAGAGATAGTAAAAAGGAATGGCAGACTGCAAAAGGCATTGGTTTCATTGTTATATGTTCCCACTCTCTTCTCCATACATACTTGGATGTTGTCTGCTTCTTCTTAACTTTAGTTATCCAGTTTGTACATTCACTCTATATAGTTACATTAGATCGTAATTACTACAGTTTGTACTCATTTCGTGTGCTCTTTAACATATCTTACATTCAATGTACTGTTTTCTGACTATTATATTTCGTCTCCTCTGCAGATCTGTCAGGAAGATTGTAAATATGGATGATCATGTCAAGAAGTTGTTAAAATTCAGGTCTGATGCAACTTTTCCCTTCCTTCTCATCAGTTCATGACTCATGTATTTTATTTTTTTATTGATCAACTATAACTTTATCTTTAGCCAACATCATTATCCATGTATCTTTTCAATCAGGTTGACCTATAGTATTCTAACTCTTGGCTTAATTTTTTAAAAGGCCCATGTAATAGGGCACCAGGTGAAGAAGAATTATAGAAAGATTATCTGGTCCGTGGGAATACTAGACAAGGTAATTTTATGATGGAGAAGGAAAGGGAGATGTTTGAGCAGATTCAAGCAGGAGGCACTTCCTGAGGGTCCTAGCATGAAAGACACTTCAAAGGAGGATGACTATGATTTCTTAAAAGAAGGCAGAAAGAAAATGGAGGAAAGGCTGCAGAAAGCCCTTGCTAGGGTGAAGTCCATGGTTCAGTATCCTGAGGTAAGAGATCAATACCGTAGGTTGCTGAATGTTGTCTCAGAGATTCAGGAAACTAAGTTATTGGAACTTTATAACATTTAGTGGCCACTTCGAACATGCATCATATATTCGTTGATTAGTTGTGTTTCTAGAGAAAGTGTGCATGATTATTTGAAACGTATTTACTAACATTTAATGTTAACACATAAAAATTTAACATTACCTTGTGTGCTGTAAATATGCTGCTTAAAAATGGTTTCTCTACATCATTCACAACAAACAAGATTTTCTGCATTATATAATCACCAATCAAGCTCCAGATTCCACTCTTTTCTTGAGTTACAACAGCCTGGGACAGAAAAAATGGATGATGCACTCTCTGCCCCTTATTATCCAATTCTCTCAAGTAATATATTTCTACTTCGCTTTTTATTTTTATCGGTGAAATGCTTTGTGATTGCTACGATCTATTTTCATCACACTGTACTTCTAAACAAATGGTATTGTATCCAACTGTTAACAGATGCTTACGAAGGAAAGTTTCAAGATATTCCAGAGATGGACTTTATCTCACTCGCCTAAGGAGATAAAGTTAAAGACAGTTTTAAAGCTGGTTTAACTTATGATCCCCAGAAATACCTTGACTTTCCATCGTGGGAGAATCTTCTTGAAAATTCTACTATCGGGATACAGTCTTCCCCTTTTCAATCCTCACATTTGTCTACCCGGCCTACCTTGAATATTGTACATGGACAGGGGAACGAGATACGTGGACAAGTTTCTGCAGATGCTTTTGGTAAAAACCAGGAGTTTGGAAGTCATTCACATAGCCAAGGAGAGTGGAAGGTACAGAATGACCTAGAAAATCTACATGTTTTATATATTGTTACCCATTATGTAATTTCCAGGACAGAAGCCTCATGGTGCAGTAGTGCCCTCTAATATTATTTGGCAAACAAAATTTAGTTTCTAAATTCCTAAATAATCAAACTTAACCCCAACATCCCAAGGACTTCAACTCCTTATGCTCGACATATTTTCATTACTTGAACAACTAAAAAGGATCTTACCTTTATATACTAGCATAATATCTCTTAGTTGTTTGAATGATGATTGTCATGGTTTATACAGACCAATTGATATTACATTTTATTAGATGATGGTGGCCAAGGTGTGCTCCACTTTGCAGCTGCTCTTTGTTACGACTGGGCTATACCACCCACAGTGGCAGCAGGAGTTAGTATCAATTTTCGGGATGTGAATGGGTGGACTGCACTTCATTAGGCAGCATCCTGTGGCAGGTAGCGATCTTGATGTTTATTAAGTTCTATTGTAGTGTATGGTTTATTGTACAAGTGATGTATTTAGAAGTTTTTATTGGAGATGATCCGACTTATTCAACTTTCATTTGATGTTGAATTGAACCTTTTTTACCATGGTGTCTTATTGCATGAACTCGTGTTAACAGTAGAGAGCGGACAATGGCTTTCCTCATCTCTCAAGGTGCAGCTCCTGGAGCATTGACAGATCCTTCACCCAAATATACGACAGGCAGAACTCTGGCAGACCTGGCTTCTAGCAAAGGAAACAAGGAAATTGTTGGTTAACTAGCCGAATCTGCATTGAGCTCCCATCTTTCATCACTTAAGTTGAAGGATACAAAGGAGGGTGGTGGTGGAGATATTTTTGGACTAAAAGTTGTACAAACAGTTATAGAGCGAACTCCAACTCCAATCAGTGATGGGGACTTTCAACAGGGACTGTCATTGAAGGATTCATTAGCTACTGTATGTAATGCTACTCAAGCTGCTGCTCGCATTCATCAAGCCTTCAAGGTACAGTCATTCCAAAAGCAGCAGCTAAAAGAGTATGGTGATGGTTAGTATGGAATGTTTGAGAAGCATTACTCGATGAATTAAAAATATTCCTAGTATTTAATGAGATTGTCTTGAAGGGTCACACTAGAGTAAATAGCCATTTTACTCGATTGGCTTTACCTAGTATTTTGTTTTGCTTTTATATTTGATATTTCAGTTGGAGTTGATATTCTCATATTAATTGCTAATTTTAGTATTCCCTCAGTCAGTGTTTGAGAAGTCTATTGATTTGAGTTTCTGCAAATTTTTAACGAAGCCTCGTACATATACTTGATAAGTATAAATAAAGAAGTTGATGATGCTTCCTTTTGTGATCATTCTCTACTGGATGATTTACTGGGTTGCATGGTTCATTTTTCATTTCAACTGTTGTGGCTCCTTCAGTTGATAAACTATATATTCACAGTATGGGAGTGTTAATTGACCGAGTATTGCAATATTTTATGGGAAAAGTGAAGCTTAACAAGATCAATTCAGGTAACGCTGCTGAGTTTGATGACTAGTCATTGTTTATAAGGCATTGTTGTCGTCCCTTGTATGCAAACAAGTAAATATTGTTAATTAGTGCAGCCATAAACATATGTTGGTCCTTAACTGTGTGATATACTTAATTCTGGATAAAGGTTTCTTTATCAAAATTGGAACTTATTCCGCTATTATTTACAATTATAGGTTGATTTATGTGAGCGAATTTATTTTATGACCTAATTGCTTTATTTTCTTGACTTGCTATTATTTTTAAATATGTGCAGGAAGACTGCTTCTACGACCTGCCTTACAATACTGGGTATCAAATTTTTGTGCTACGTTTACGAAAGACAAGGGACGAAATTATGAAGTGTAGTCTCTCTATATATGTAGATATATACTTTGATTGAAGAACTGTGATAGTTTTAGATGGATAATTGTAAAGATAATCAATGATTATGTAGTCGATGATTTTATTAAGTTAATAATATTTTAGTTTTTTGTAATTTTGTCATTATTTGTTATGGGGACATTGAGCTAGCCAGGTATACAAAAAGAATGTTAAATTTTGATTTGGCAACAATATAATTCGTTACCAAAGCATTGAACAAGTTTTAATATAGCAACAATTTTTTATACATGTAGCAACAAATGTTCGTTGCTAATGGCATTAAAAATATAATATTTGGCAATGAAAAATTAACCTAATAACAACGAAGAGGATATTGTTGCTAATTCTAACATAAAATGCAACATTTTTTATCGTTGCAAATCATATCAACTTTCGTTGCACATATAAAAAAAAGCAACATATAATGTCGTTGTTAATCGACGACTTTCGTTGCTATTGAAAAATAACCAGCAACAAACATTTTCGTTGTTGATTCAGCACAATGTCGTTGCCAAATAATATAATCAGCAACGAAAATCGTTGCTAAAAAGTTTACATTCCGCAACGAAAGCAAGTTTAGGCAACAATTTTCATTATTTACTGCAACAAAAAATATCGTTGCAAAATCGTGTCAATTGCAACGAAAATGCATGGTCGTTGCAAAAACAAAATAGTTCATTTCGTTGTCAATTAGCAGGCTTTTGCAACGAAATGGGATTTTTAGCAACGAAATTTTTATTATTCTGCAACAATACATTTTGTTGCTAAATGATCGATGTCTCTGTACGAAAGCCAAATTTCGTTGCAAAATGTATTACTTTTGGCAACGAGAAAAATATGTTTGTTGCGGAACAATTAGCAATGCTCATTGCGCAACGAAAGACGCAACGACAGTAAAGTCGTTGCTAAAACCCTTTAGCAACGAAATTTGGCACCTTTAGCAACGAAAATCGGTTGTTGCTGAAGCCCCATTTTTTTGTAGTGGGAGAATGTGTGTTGGCAGCATGTTATTTAATTAATCGAACACCGTCCAGTGTGCTTAATTATATGACACCTTATGAAAAATTATTTGGGAAACTACCTAAATTTGATAACATGAAAATTTTTGGTTGCCTATGTTATTCCCATAATCAAAGACGTGACGGGGATAAATTTGCAAGTAAAAGTCGAAAGTGCATATTTGTGGGGTATCCTTATGGAAAAAAGGGATGGAAATTGTACGATTTGGAATCACAATAATTCTTTGTCTCCAGAGATGTAAAATTTTATGAACATGAATTTCCATTAGCTGTGCAACAAGAACTAACCCACTCTCCTACTCAAATTAATTCTGACATCGAGTATGTTGATGATGATATGGGTTAGGAGAATCATGATGCATCTCTTGGAGGGGGTGTTGCATCTGTGGGCTTGCCAGGAGATGAAAACAGGGTTGATAGTGCTGATATTGTGGTGGTGCAAGAAGACGATATAGAGCCCGGAGAGCCAGAGGTGGCTGCTGCAAGAGAGGACGGGAATGACGCAAGAATGGGAAGAGGGATGAGAGCCAAACTTCCATCAACAAAATATAAGGACTTTATCACCCATACAATTCGGAAAGTTCATCTGCCCAACAACATGCCTCAGGTACTCCTTATCCTATTGCTAACTTTGTATCTTGTGAACGATTTTCTGCTAGGCATCGAAACTTTGTTGCAGTTGTGACAGTAGAGAAAGAACCTAAGAATTTTAAGGAAGCCATAGAACACTCCGGGTGGCATGATGCAATGGGCATTGAGATACGAGCCTTGGAAGAGAATAAGACATGGGTCTTGGAGAAACTGCCGCCCGGGAAGAAAGCACTCGGAAGTAAATGGGTGTACCGAATAAAATATCACTCAGATGGGAGCATAGAACGCTTGAAAGCGAGACTTGTTATATTCGGACATCATCAAATAGAGGGAATAGACTATGATGAAACATTTGCCCCGGTGGCAAAAATGGTGACTGTTCACACCTTCTTGGCAGTGGCATCAATTAAAAAGTGGGAAGTCTATCAAATGGATGTGCACAACGCTTTTCTCCATGGTGACTTGACTGAGGAGGTGTACATGAAAGTACCTCCAGGTTTTACAAACACTAACCCAAATTTAGTTTGCAGGTTGAAAAAGTCACTATATGGGTTGAAACAAGCTCCCCGGTGTTGGTTTGCTAAACTAGCTACAGCATTGAAGCACTATGGATTTGCTCAATCTTACTCCGACTATTCTCTTTTTACATTGCACAAGGGAGAAATACAAATCAATGTGTTAGTTTATGTGGACGATTTAATCATTGCAGGAAATGATATCACGGCCCTGAAAATCTTTAAAGCATACGTAGGTGAATGCTTTCATATGAAGGATTTGGGAGTCTTAAAATATTTTTTGGGGATAGAAGTAGCCCGAAGTCCTGAGGGAATTTATCTTTGTCAGCGAAAATATGCATTGGAAATTATTAATGAAACAGGCTTGTTGGGAGCAAAGCCAGCCGAATTTCCGGTGGAACAACAACATAAATTGGCATTGGCCAAAGGTGTCTTACTCGCGAATCCGGAGTCCTATCGAAGACTTATAGGGCGGTTGATGTACTTGTCTGTGATTAGGCCTAATCTTGCGTATTTTGTCCATATTTTGTCTCAGTTTATGCAACAACCTCGTGAAGAACATTGGGAGGCGGCCTTGAGGGTGGTTAGATACTTGAAGAAAAAATCGGGCCAAGGCATTCTGCTTAGGTCTGATAGTCGATTGAACTTAGAAGGATGGTGTGATTCGGATTGGGCTAGTTGTCCACTTACGAGACGTTCTTTGACAGGATGGTTGGTGTTACTTGGTCATTCCCCGGTGTCTTGGAAAACTAAGAAACAACCAACCGTGTCACACTCTTCTGCAGAAGCTGAGTACAGATCTAGCTATGGCAACGACTACATGTGAGTTAAAATGGCTTAAACAGCTACTTGGTGATTTGGGAGTTAGTCATCCTAAAGGGATGCGTTTATATTGTGACAGTCAATCCGCTTTACATATTGCTCAGAATCCAGTGTTTCATGAGCGCACGAAGCATATTGAAGCCGATTGCCATTTCGTTCGCGATGCAGTTAAGGAAGGAGTTATTTGTCCCTCGTATGTTCCTACAACGGTGCAATTAGCAGATATTTTTACAAAAGCCTTGGGAAAGACACAATTTGAATTTCTCCTTCGCAAGTTGGGCATTCGAGATCTTCATGCTCCCACTTGAGGGGGAGTATTGAGATATTATATGATATATTGTCACTAATAATATTATGTGAAAAGATACTTACTGTTATTAAGAGATAGGAAGCATGATTTGTGGGCATGATTTGTAGCATTATAGTGATGTTAGGCATGATTTGTGGGCTTGCACGCCAAGTATAGGACTTACAGAATATACTAGGTCTCTTGTAATATATATAGGGATGAAGGATGAATGAGAGTGAAATACACAGAAATTTTGAGAATATCTTTTCAGCCACCACTCCAACAACCACCATTGGAGGAGTCTCAATAATGGTCACTGCCTCACAGGTCTCCTTCTTATGAAACTCTACATAACAAATTAAGTTACAGCTTCTATAGTAAAACTTCAAAGATAAATATTATGATAAAATGATTAGAAAAGAGAAGATTAACTTCAAAAGTGACAGGTTATGAAGTATTAAAATAACACAAAATGTTTGAGATCCAAAATAATATAGAAACAAAAGCTTACCAGGTAAAGTAATTACTAATTAGTATTAAACAAATTAGATTGCACACTCTAAATCAAATTCCAGCATGTAAATGTTTTACTTAATCCCATGCTGACAGACACAACGGCATTGAGTATTTATGTTTCAACTCCCTAAGAGTAAAAGCTTCAATATTTCGAAAAATTTACAAGAGTATGCAAGGAATATTCCAAACCAAAAAAATATTGTTTTGAAAATTATTTGAGGTCAGCATATTGTAGAAAGTTGAACTGAAAACCCTTATCACTGACCTTACCATAGTTATCTATTCAGAACCTAATGTACATAATCCAAGAATAAGAAGAAAATTGCAATTTCATAGTCATCACAAATTAATTTCTCTAAAACTGATGCTTAGTTTATGAAACTTTTTGCCAATTTAATTCAATCTACTTCAACAAAAGATAATACTGATCCTTTTAAGTTATAACGTACATAGTTAATAAGCAAAAAACAATTCAGAAGTTGCTTACTTGATCCAGGTTTTTCAACCTCCCTGACAATATGAGTCATCCCAGCCTTGTAACCCAAAAATGCAGTAAGCTTGCATGGCTTGTTTGGGTCATCCTTGGGGAAAGCCTTCACTGCATAATTGTCCACAAACATAAATATTAGTTTAGCATACATGACAATTAAGGACGCCGCAGTTCAAAGGTGTGTTCACAAGTGTAGAATAAGAAAAATGTAGAAAATAAAGGGTATGTTTTGTAACTGTTTCTACTACTATGTTTTTGGTTCCTGCTTTTGTTTTCATATGTTTCGATTTTCATTTATTGTCACTAGTGAAAGCAGAAATCAGGAAACGCTGTTTGGTAACAATATGCTGCAATCAATGAATAAAAAACTGAATTCAAAAAATCAGTGTGTAAGAATAAAATTGTTGCTACATTATTTTATAATATTTATTTTGTGCTCCCAAATTTTGTTTTAAAATAAAGAAAAGAAACAAAAACAAAAATTAGGGAGTACAAACAATTAACAAACACTAAAGTTCTGCAAAACATTCACTCTCATTGTAAGATGTAAAAAAAATATGTGTACCCTTTTAAATTGTAATGCATGCAATAGATTCCAAAAGACACAAATCCTTAGGGGTGACTGGATTACTAGTTGAAGTTAAGCAAATCATTTACAAACAAAAAGTTAAGTAAAGGGGAATAAATGTTCCTTTCCTAACACAATAACTAAAACTAAAATTCTCACCTATGACTGTCTTTAAGGTTTTATATTTCTAATTATTGTTTAAAGTACCGTGCAAGCAAACAAATAAACCAACCAGAAGAAATACTCAGATGAAGGATATAAATTAGAAATTCACCCCTTGAATGATGATTCAAGACTAGCCTTACTCAAAATGAAACAGGAACACATCCAACATTAAAAAGAGCAGAAAAATAAAATTTTAAGTAATTCGAGCAGTTCACCTTTTCCTCTGTGGCGAGCAGCGCACTTCCTTGGGAAAAATCCAAGGAGCCATGCCTGGGATACTCAAACTTCATGTGAGACATTCTTCTCCTCCTTCAATATTAATACAAAGAACTTTGAACTCACATTAATATTCATGGAAATATATATAACTAAGTCACATAAAGTTGCTCAAAAGTTCTGAATTCATAGGGTCACAAGGTCCACTAAGTTCCTTATTTCAAACTTCAAATTTTCCTTTTTTTAGAAAAACCATAAAAATCAAGTTAACATACACTACAAAAAAATGGGCCTTTAGCAACGATTTTTCGGGCAACGACTTTATAAGTCGTTGCTAAAAGTATATGTTTAGCAACGAAATTTGTCCTTCGTTACAAATTGTGTCAGGCTTTCACTTTTTGCAACAAAATTCATAAGTCGTTGCAAAATTTCGTTGCTAATTCATTGGCGGGAAAAATTTTCGTTAGAAATTCGTTGCAAAATTTTCGACCACTTGATTTCGCGTCATCGTGGGCAACGAAAGTCTTTTTATTGCTAAAAATGGGGCTTTAGCAACAATTTTTCAAGCAACAACTTTATAAGTCGTTGCTAAAACTGTATGTTTAGCAACGAAACTTGTCCTTCGTTGCAGATTGTATCAGGCTTTCACTTTTTGCAACGAAATTCAAAAGTCGTTGCAAAATTCGAAAACAAAATTCGTTAGAAATTTGTTGCAAAATTTCTAACCACTTGATTTCTCCTCATCGTGGGCAACGAAAATTTTTTTGTTGCTATATTTCGTGCCTAATATGGACCACATTCATTGGCAATAATTTTTATTTTGGTTGCATATCTTATACAACTTTTTGCAACGACTATTAAAATGTTGTCTTAAATTAAGATAATCTCAATAAACATGTTTTTGAAAGACCATATTTGGTATTCGGAGAATTGTCAAAAAGTATTCATATTTAGTATTTAAAAATTATATCCAAATGCAAAACATATTTGAACCTGTGACCTATCATTTGGAACTTTGGTCATTTGACCACTGGAGCAACACAAGTTATCTGTTAATATCTTGCAAAGATTAATATTTATATCAAAACATGAGATTTCTCCCATATATTCCTTTGTTCTCCTTCACTACATACCATTAATATAATCTCAAGAAGTTATATACTACAATAAAAATAATAATAATAATAATAATAATAATAATAATAACAATAATAATAATAATAATAATAATAATAATAATAATAATAATAATAATAATAGCACTAATAACAATAATAATAAAAATAATAATAACAACAATAACAATAATAATAAAGTTGCACCAATGGTGTGTAAGTTTTTTTTAACTCCCATTTTTTAAATTCTCCTTTTTCTTGACTTGTAATTTTTTTTATAATCAAAAATTAATTTCTCTTTATATCTTGTATTAGAGGGTGTTTGACGTTATAAGTCATTTGTTATTATTTAGTGTTTGACAATAACTTAAATTTTAACTTTTTTTTTACTTATAAGTCATTATTTTTTTTCATGCTTCATGTGTTATATTTTTTATTATCATTACTATTACTATTATTATAATAATTATTATATTTACTATTATTATTATTACTATTATTATTATTATTAGAATAATCATTACTAATCTTATAATTATTATTTTTATTATTATAATAATTATAATTATTACTATTATTATAATTTCTATTATTATTATTATTATTATTATTATTATGGTTGTTGTTGTTGTTATTATTATTATTATTGTTACTATTATTATAATAATTATTATTGTTACTATTATTATTGTTATTATTGTTGTTATTATTATTATTATTATTATTATTATTATAATTATTAAAATAATTATAATAGTACTAATAATAAAAAAGCCTGGCCCGACCCGTGGGCTTTTTAAAAAATAAAATAAAATAATGCTCTCCTTGATAATTGAAATCTAGACCTCCCATTCTCCTTAAACAAATGCTTAAACCAACTAAGCTATAAAGATTTTTATTATAAAGTTAGTTACCCAACACTAAAATACTAAAATTACTAATTACATATTTACATCAAATACTAAAAATACTAATTAAAAAAAATACTAAAATACTAAAAGAAATCAAATTAAAAAATAATAAAATTCAAAAGAAATACTAAAATTCAAATTATTTTGTTAATTAATCAAAAGAACAAAAAATCAAATTACATCATTAAAATACTAAAATCATAACATATTTACATCATAACATAACATATTATCATATTTACATATTTACATCATATTTACATCATAACATATTTACATCATTTAATCAAAATACTAAAATTCAAATACTAAAACTAAAATTTTACTCAAATACTAAAATTTTACCATAGTTGTATAACATATCAAAATACTAAAATTTTACCATAGTTGTATAACATATCAAAATACTAAAAGTCACTTAACCGACACTAAAATACTAATTACATATTTACATCAAATACTAAAAATACTAATTAAAAATATACTAAAAAAAATCAAATTAAAAAAAATACTAAAATCCAAAAAAAAATACTAAAATTCAAATTAGTTTGTTAATTAATCAAAAGAACAAAAATTCAAATTACTTCATTAAAATACTAAAATCATAACATATTTACATCATTTACATCATAACATAACATATTATCATATTTACATCATTTACATCATAACATATTTACATCATTTAATCAAAATACTAAAATTCAAATACTAAAATACTAAAATTTTACTCAAATACTAAAATTTTACCATAGTTGTATAACATATCAAAATACTAAAATTTTACCATAGTTGTATAACATATCAAAATACTAAAATTAAGTCACTTACCCGACACTAAAATACTAATTACATATTTACATCAAATACTAAAAATACTAATTAAAAAAATACTAATTAAAAAAAATACTAAAATACTAAAAAAAATCAAATTAAAAAAAATACTAAAATTCAAAAAAATACTAAAATACTATAATTTAAATTATTTTGTTAATTAGTCAAAACAACAAAAATTCAAATTACATCATTAAAATACTAAAATCATAACATATTTACATCATTTACATCATAACATAACATATTATCATATTTACATCATTTAGTATAATTGATATAATATGTACGTTATGATGTAAATATGATGTAAATATGATAATATGATAATTAATTATTACTGTTATTGTTATTATTATTATTATTATTAATATTATTATTATTATTAGTAGTAGTAGTAGTAGTAGTAGTATTATTATTATTATTATTATTATTATTATTATTATTATTATTATTATTATTATTATTATTATTATTATTATTATTATTATTATTATTATCACGCAAACTGAGTCCCTTTCTATTCGAAAACTTGGACTTTGAACCCCCAGGCGCCACATGTACGTTGAACTGATGACGTATCACACGTGGCCCCTACGTGGCACACGTGACAGATCTGACGCGATATTTTATATTGTAATTTTACACGTTACATATCTGATGTGGCTTCTTTCGAATTATAATTATAACTATAATTATTATAATTATTGTTGTTATTATTATTATTGTTATTGTTATTATTATTGTTATTATTGTTATTGTTATTATTGTTGCTATTATTATTACTATTATCATAATTATTACTATTATTATTATAATTATTACTATTATTATTATTATTATTACTATAATAATAATAATAATAATAATAATAATAATAATAATTATAATTATAATAATAGTGATAATTATGCATCTACAGTTCTGCACTGTCTAATGAGCTTGCATTATTTGGCCATGGGTTGCTGGAATAGTACTCCTAACAACGGGTTGTTGTATATATATATATATATATATATATATATATATATATATATATATATATATAACATATATTCAATAATTAATAAGTCACATATATATAAATTAATTATATATACATAGGTATTAGTTTGTTACAAATTTTGTACTTTCAAAATTTACTTGCGATAACAGGAGGCAATAACAATGGATAATATCATTTTATTATTAAAATGTCTTAGGTTCGAATTAATTTAGAATTAATGAACTATACTTTAAAATTCATTATTTTTTTTCTTATTCTATTTATAATTGTAATTAGTGCATTCATTTTAAAATTAAAATTTAGAATTTAAAAAATGATGAAAAGTTATTTGAATTGTAATTTAGTTTATTGATTATTGTATTTATTAAAAATAAATAAATTAATATTCATTCATTAATACTATACTTTAAAACTCATTTTTTTTTTCTTATTCTAACTATAGTTGTAATTAAAGTATTTATTTTAAAATTTAATATTTCAAAAATGATAATAACTTACTTGAATTATAATTTAAAACATTAATCATTATATTTATTAAAAATAATAAAATTAACATTCATTTATTAATAAACTTTACTTTAAAATTTATTATTTTTTTTAGACTTATAGTTACCATTACAAATCAGATCTAGATCTTCTTCTTCTAGGGCTGATGGACACCCTCCTCCATCATTTCTGTCAACTACTCGTATTGATCCAATTCTCCACTCCTCCAACACCCAATTTCCAAAACCCCGTATTTCCCTCCAATCCAGGGTCGGATCCTCCAAAACCAGAGCCGCAATTAACGATGGGTCTGTAATAGCGCCGCCGCCGTCGTTCATGGAGGCGATGAGCTTCTATGAGCTTCTGGGCATACCCGAAATCGGAACGCTGGGGGAGATTAAGCAAGCGTACAAGCAGTTGGCCCGGATGTGTCGCCGCCGGGTCTTATTGAGGAGTACACACAGAAGTTTATTCGGGTGTAGGAGGCTTACGAGATTTGTTGTTTAGGTTAATTGCTAATGTTCAGTGATACTTTCATATAATCTGTTTCCCAATCCCTAGTTTATGGGTGGTTATCCATTGCAGTGAATTATACTCAACATTGTGTTTCTTTAGGTTGATTTTCAGGTGTATGTTGATGACCCTTGGTTTCTCAGTCATAACCAAATTAGATCAGTGCTGCTCCATTTGCACTTCTAGTTGAGTTAAATTTTTAATCACCCAATGCCACTTTCTTACCAATTTTACCCCTCACTATTGTTGGCGACCACTTGTCTACTTAAACATATTCCATTATTTTGTGTTGGCTATCCATCTTTATATATTGTTTGTGGGTTTTTTTTATATCTTGATTAATGGTCGTGTGTTGTTTAAAATCGATTTACTCTTGATTTCGTGCTGTTTTTGTGTTTATGAAATATCTTATCAATAACTTAATGAAGGTTTGCTTTTCTTTTGAGATTCTATTGGAATTCTTTTTTGAAATAAAAACCATGCACATACTTCGTAGTATGAGTATATCCTATAAGTTAGTTAATGTGTGGATGCTGAATATTAGTTGCCATCTTTGGCTATACTGAGAAGGGCCAACTCTGTATCCAAGAGCTAAACATATAGTGATTTAGCTCTTGTCTCTACTTTTTAGTTTTTGTTTTTTTGTGCAATTTTGCCTGCTGTTGTGGTTACCTTATCTTATAAACTTCTTTGGGTATTCTTTTTGGGCTAGTTGAGGCAAAATAGCAATTTAGTATAATTGCCTTTTCATAATAAACAACATTCATGGTTATTATTATAATGGTGTTTGTGATCTTGCAGAAACATTGTGTTTGTGATCTATTCAAGGATTCCACTACAACTAATTTCGCATAATTCTGATTCTACTTACAAGGTAGTTTTTAATCAAATTGTTTGTTTTTTGATCTGATAGAGAATTTGTTCTACTATAAATTAATGTTGTGGTCAGTTATTCGTTAGACATTTTGTTGTGCAATACATTTTCAGGTTGCTTTAATGGCTTCTAAAAGAGCATCCAGATCTAGTGCTAGCTATTCCAATGACCTGAAAATTAATAAAAATGAAGATAATGAGACCCATGTCGATGAGCCTCATGCAGAGGAGGAAACTATTCATGAGAATGATGAAGGTATCATGCATATATATACACATGTACTTGCATTATCATGGTTTTGGGGTGGATGGATAATTATTGGTTAGATAGCTTCTTATTCATCTGATTGTGACCAAGATCTTACATGTTCAGCTATAATGTTTTCCACTTTTAGTTTTCTGTTAATACATAAAGATGCAATCTTTATGTATTTTTAGTACAATGATTATGCATTTGTTGATTTCATCAAAGCACAAGGCATTCTAAGGCTGCTAGTTTAAATATATGTTAAATTTACCATCAACAGAAAATTGAAATTTATCTAGAAATAGGAAAAAGGAATGGCAGACTGCAAAAGGCATTGGTTTCATTGTTATATGTTCCCACTCTCTTCTCCATACATACTCGGATGTTGTCTGCTTCTTCTTAACTTTAGTTATCCAGTTTGTACATTCACTCTATATAGTTACATTAGATCGTAATTACTACTACTAGTATTTTTATAGCCTATAACAAGGCAATGAATCTTAACGTGACAACCTGTGGGATCATTTCTATATGAGCTCAGTTTTACAGTTATGGATATAGATTAAAATTGTGGTTTTCCAACTGTTCTTTAGACAGACAGGTTTGTCATTGCATATCCCATCCTAAGTTCTATGAGTCAAGTTCGAGCGGAGCTGTACAATTCTCGATTCATCGTAACTGAATTTGTCTAGTAGTAGAATTAAGTATCCAATGATATAATCATCCATAAAAACTAACACAACATTGAGAATTAGTCGTTAATTTACTCATCGACAGAGTAGTACAACATGGTAGGCACAAGCAGATAAATAGGAGAGTAAACTAGTTAGTTGCTATGGACTGTTATATGTATGTATATATTTTAGTTGTGTTGCAGTCACTATTTCTGTGTTCTCATGTGTGGCTTATTGTTTGATGGAGCAGGATTTGAGCAAGCTGGATGTGACAAAACTACATCCTCTCTCACCTGAAGTTATATCTCGGCAGGCTACGATAAATATTGGTAAAATTAATGGTTGTGACATCAATGTGGTGTTCACGAGTTTAAAATTTCAATGTCTCCCTAACGTTTTATTTATATTGAGATAATAGCCATTATAATCTTACTTTTTAAGCTAGTAACTGAGCTAAGTTTGTGGCTTCAGGAACTATCGATCATGTGGCACATGGAAAATCAACTGTTGTAAAATCTATATCTGCTGTTTAGGTTATTACTTGATTAATCAAAATTTAAAGCCTAGTTTCCTATAGGATTACCGTTAAACTTTTATCCTAGAAAGGATGTTCACTGTTATTGGAAACAGAAAAGATATGATGTTCATAGGAATTCTAAATGTCCAAATACAATGTGGATGAACTCAGGTGTAAATGGATCATGGAATTTTAATTTTTTATATTTGATTATTCTATTTGAGGCTATCAGATTGAACTCAAGTTGTATAGAACCAATTTAGCATGACTCACGGTATGGGAGTGTTAATTGACTGAGTATTGCAATATTTTATGGGAAAAGTGAAGCTTAACAAGATCAATTCAGGTAATGCTGCTGAGTTTGATGCTTAGTCATTGTTTATAAGGCATTCGTAGTCGTCCCTTGTATGCAAACAAGTAAATAGTGTTAATTAGTGTAGCCATAAACATATGTTGGTCCTTAATTGTGTGATATACTTAATTCTGGATAAAGGTTTCTTTATCAAAATTGGAACTTATTCAGCTATCATTTACAATTATAGGTTGACTTATGTGAGCGAATTTAGTTTATTATAAGTGGGAGTATATATTTATCTCATCTACTTTGTGAAAACTTACTGTATCTTGATTTTTAGGTTAAATAAGAAATATGACCATGAAAAAGTGAAGCTTAATAACCAGCAAGTAATGTAATTCTAACATTAGTTATACATGTAGAACCTTAAAGTAGATCTTTTGATCTCTCATTTGATTGCAGACTGTTCGTTTCAAAAATGAGTTGGAACGCAACATTACCATAAAGCTCGGATATGCAAATGCAAAGATATACAAATGTGAAGATGAACGCTGCCCACGCCCGATGTGTTACAAGTAAGTTCATAATGGTGTTGTGCACTTGTATTCGAATTTAGAACTCTGATTTTTATCTTCATCATTCTCAATTTTTTAAACAGGGCTTATGGAAGTAGGAAAGAAGAAGCTCCCGTGTGTGATGTGCCTGAATTTGAGAACTCTAGGATGAAGTTACTGAGGCATGTGTCTTTTGTTGATTGCCCAGTAAGTTTTTAAAGTGCTAAGTTGTAGATCTGTACTTACCCTTCCATTTGTTAAGGCATGGAGAATTAGTTTTCATTCAATATCAACTCCTTAATGTCCTCATTGCTTCAAAGGCTATGGCTCTTCATGTCCTCCATCTATAATTTGCATTTGTTGTTGCATTAGCTATGCCATAGTTTTTAGCATTGCATATATGCTAGTTATGTGTGGATAGTGAAGTGATATGAACATGAGGCAATCTGCATAAACTATGTGTGGATAGTGAAGTGGTGCATGTGATAGCTCAAACTGCTCATTGTATTGCATATGAGAGGACTAAATTCTCCTTGCCTCCATTGATGATGCTGGTAAGTATACAAACATTCATTGTATTTTGCATGTTTATATGCATTTGATTGCTTGGTCTAAGCAGCTATGCACATATTATATGTCAATAATCTATCTATGAATTGAGAAAGTTTCCACCTGATGTAGATTTTAAAGGAAAGTACCTCATGAAATTCAAACATAGGAAGTACTCTTTCCAATTTTTGAAGTTATTATTCTGCAAATACTGTCTTGGTTCGATGGGATATATATGAGGGCTGCCAAATGGTCAGAATTTCTTATCTAGATCACCATTGAGCCCATTCGGCTCAGAGAGGGTCTCAGAGCTTCAAATGGATGTTTTCCCCCTACCAAAATAACACAACACGTTTATATAATTAGAAAGCTTTGTGCTAGCAACAATATATCTTTGCATTGACATGTTTCTTATTAAAGTTGGGCATAATAATAATGATACATTTCCAGTTACTAGGCGAGCCTGGAACTGGAGGATCATCCACACCATCAATGGTCGGTGCTGTCAAGAAATGGCAAAAATATGATCCTCAAAAGTCCAGAGATACCTGGACAAAGTTGTCTAATGCAAATTCAGCTCTTGAAACACAGTTGAATCTGTTAAGAAAATTGGCAGAAGAATATTCGGATGCATATAAATGCGTCATCAGCAGCTGCAGCATGTGTAAGTCAGAAGAGGTAATTCTTTCAATCAATTGTCTTTTTGCAACTATTGCCATATTATCTACTTAATATGTTCAAAGAAAGCTCAATACTATAAATATTATTAGTTTTTTTCTTTTTTCTTTTTTCTTTTTTCTTTTTTTAATCATGTCGGTATACCATGGTATATGTAACAAGCAAATTTTTTAGGTTGTTTGATTCATTCTCTGTTTACTGCATTTGATTTGCGCCAATTTTCTTTGGAGGCTACACGTTATCTTATAAAGATTGCCTTGATTATGATTAAGCTTACCTAACTAATGTTGATACCTTGAACGGTGGATGGGCCATGCTAGTGAACCAAGCCAAGTACAAATTGTTAAAGCATTGTTAGGATCTAGGGATGCTATGCTTGAGATCAGGTGTTAGTTTAATAATATTAGTACCACGTAGCAACTCTATTATCTTTATGTATTGATTTTGGCATTAAGTGCCTCTTATGACCTATTTGCTTCATTTTCCTGACTTGCTATTATTTTTAAATATGTGCAGGAAGACTGCTTCTACGACCTGCCTTACAATACTGGGTATCAAATTTTCGTGATACGTTTACGGAAGACAAGGGACGAAATTATGAAGTGTACTATCTCTATATATGTAATAACAATGAAGAGGATATTGTTGCTAATACTAACATAAAAGGCAACATTTTTTTATCGTTGCAAATCATATCAACTTTCGTTGCACATATAAAGAAACGGCAATATATAATGTCGTTGCTAATCGACGACTTTCGTTGCTATTGAAAAATAACCAGCAACAAACATTTTCGTTGTTGACTCAGCATAATGTCGTTGCCAAATAATATAATCAGCAACAAAAATCGTTGCTAAAAAGTTTACATTCCGCAACGAAAGCAAGTTTAGGCAACAATTTTTATTATTTACAACGAAAAATGTCGTTGCAAAAGGTGTCAATTGCAACGAAAAAGCATAGTCGTTGCAAAAAAAATAGTTCATTTCATTGCCAATTAGCAGGCTTTTGCAACGAAATGAGGTTTTTAGCAATGAAATTTTTATTATTCTGCAACAATATATTTTGTTGTTAAAGGATTGATGTCTCTGTACGAAAGCTAAATTTCGTTGCAAAATGTATTACTTTTGGCAACGAAAAAAATACGTTTGTTGCGGAACAATTAGCAATGCTCATTGCGCAATGAAAGACGTAACGACAATAAAGTCGTTGCCAAAACCTTTTAGCAACGAAATTTGGCACGTTTAGCAACGAAAATCGGTTGTTGCTGAAGTCCCATTTTTTGTAGTGATCTTATTATACATGAAGCAAGCTTATGCCTTTTGTTATACTCATGTATGTACATATCTAGATTATTAACACATGCTCACAAAGTTAGAATACAAATAAGGTTGTTTGAAATCATGGTTTGTTTTTCCAAACTTATAAGTGTTCTTTGAAAACTCAAACTTAAATCAAGCTAACACGACATATTACATATAATTAAAGTAACATCATTCCATGTGTTAAGGTTAATCACATGCATGGTCCAACCAACCTAGCCTGTTCAGGATAACACAAGATAACTAAGTCAGTATCTAAGGCAGACACCTCGCGCGGCCGCGCGGTATTGTGCTATAGAAGTGGCGCGGTCGCGCCACTTCATCCAGAGGCAAAAAAAAATGGCTTTACTTCTGCAGTTCAGTAACCCATCATACAAAAATCCTTACAAACATTGCTTCTAACATAACCCAACACACTTATAAGTATGTATAACACTAAGAAACATAACCCAAATCAACTAACAACCAATACATGCTTAATTCAAAGAATCAACCCATTAAACAATTTATCAAAAATTAAGAATGGGAATGGAAATTATACCTTTGTGACTCAATTCAGCTGCTCTATACTCACTCTATATTAACTAATTCTCAGCAATTTGCAACAAGGAAGATGAAGGTCTCATTTATAGGAGATTGATTATCTAGACAATGCCATTACCTCACAATTCAAACCATTGGCTTTCAAGAATGCACAGGGGTTAAGGGAGAGTTGGTGAGAGTTGGTTAATTCAATCATGAATCCCACTCCCCATCCTACTAATTGGTCTAGGATTGATGAATTTGAGAGGAAGCTAGGCTTACTAGCTTATTCATGTGGGAAGAAAGAAATGGGACTCTAATTATGGGACAAAGAAGATAAAGCTCAGCACTTGCATAAAATGAAATACCAACAACAACATTTGTTTATACTATACACATACTATATATATTAGTTATAAAATATATATACACAATTAATTTCATATAACAATATTATTATGTAACTCACATGAATGCAAATAATTCATTACTATATAGTATATATATATATAATATATAGATATATTTATGTGCCAATTTGTACTATATAAAGTATATAGCTAACTACCATATAATAAAGGTTTACTATATTGCACAAATTTATCAAGTAAATATCTAAATCATTTTATATATTGTTAATCTCTTACACATTAATTATTATTATTCATAATAATTATTAATTAACACATTATCAATTAATTACTCATAATTGCAATTAATCCACATGCTCAACTCTTGCTACTATATTCAAATAAATTGAATATTTAATTAATAATAATCCTATCAATTCTTTGATATCAAAGTCTTAGGGTTAGTCCACTAATTTAAATAAACTATTAGTGACTCCTTTTAATCATTTCATAAAATCACATAACCACATAAGGTTTAAACAGACTCACAAAACTAACTCATAAAAATTTAAATCACATATTTAATTAAATAAGGAGTTTAAATTTCACGGTCATTACATCCCTCCCCCCTTATAAAAATTCCGTCATCGGAATTGTAAAAATAAGATTACTCAAATAAAAACGGATAATTCGCTCTCATTTTCTCTTCTAGCTCCTATGTAGCTTCTTCGACTGCGTGATTCCTCCAGAGAATCTTAACGGAATGGATGATTTTATTCCTCAACTTTTGTTCCTTCCTATCTAATATCTGGACAAGAACTTCTTTATACGATAAGTCTTTCTCGACTTGGATTGGGTCATAGGAGATAACGTGCTTGTAGTCTGGTTATACGGTCGTAATACTGACACATGAAACACGTTATGAATGTGCTCAAGTTCAGGAGGTAACGCTACCTCGTATGCCACTTCACCGACTCGCCTCAAAATCTCGAACGGTCCTATGAACCTAGGGCTCAACTTGCCCTTCTTTCCAAAATGAATCTTCCCTTTCCAGGGAGATACTTTCAGAAATACATAGCTTCCTAATTCAAAATCTCTCTTCTTGCGATGTAAATCCGCATACTTTTTTTGGCGATCTTGAGCTGCCACTAGTCGAGCTCTTATCACCTTGATGATTTCCACCGTCTGTTGTACCAACTCTGGTCCCAACAGTCGACGTTCTCCAACTTCGTCCCAGCATAAGGGCATTTTACATTTCCTCCCATACAGTGCTTTGTATGGCGGCATTCTGATACTGGCATGATAACTATTGTTGTATGCAAACTCTACTAATGGAAGGTGGTCCTCCCAACTACCCTTGAAGTCCATCACACAAGTTCGGAGCATGTCTTCAAGTGTTTGAATTGTTCTCTCGCTTTGCCCATCGGTCTGTGGATGATACGCGGTACTCATTCGTAGTTGCATCCCCATTCATTCTTGAAGACTCTTCCAGAAGTTTGACGTGAATTGTGGATCTCTATCTGATACAATAGATACCGGCACCCCATGCCTCGAGATAATTTCCTTGACATATAATTTGGCTAACTGGTCCAAACTATACTTAATCTTAATAGGCAAAAAGTGAGCTGACTTAGTAAGGCGATCTACAATCACCCATATAGCGTCGTGTCCTTTTTGTGTTGCTGGGAGTCCCACCACAAAGTCCATTGTGATGTGCTCCCATTTCCATTCTGGAATCTCTAATGGTTGTAATAACCCGCTTGGTCGTTGGTGCTCTGCCTTGACTCTCTGACAAGTCAGACATCTACTTACGCATTCCGCAACCTCTCTCTTCATGTTTGGCCACCAGAAGTGATGACACAAATCTTGGTACATCTTTGTGCTTCTTGGGTGTATTGAATATCTCGTACTGTGCGCTTCTTGCAAGATCTCTTTTCTCAGTTCTGGTACTAACGGTACCCAAATTCGTCCTTCAAATCTTAGCAGTCCAGTGCTATCAATCTTGAATTTCAACTCCTCACCTTTAGTCAATCGCTTCTTGATGTTATTGCAATCTTCGTCCTTTCCTTGTGCCTCTTTAACCTTATCCAATAAAGTCGGGCTCGCTGACATTGTAAATAATTGTTCGTCAGTCTCCATCGGATACCTAATTTCCAAGTCTAGTCGTTCGAAATCTTTCACCAATTCTTCTTGAAAGGTTAACTTCAATAACTTCTCCCTCCTTTTTTGCTCAAGGCATCTGCCACTACATTTGCTTTGCCTGGATGGTACAAAATCTCACAATCATAATCTTTGATTAATTCTAACCATCGGCACTGCCTCATGTTTAACTCTCTTTGCGTGAAGATATACTTCAGACTCTTGTAATCCGTATATATCTCACACTTCTCGCTATACAAATAATGCCTCCAAATATTCAAGGCGAAAACTACTGCTGCTAACTCTAGATCATGAGTCGGATATCCCTTCTCATAATCTTTCAACTGACATGATGCATACGTAATGACCCTGCCGTGTTGCATCAGTACACAGCCAAGACCTTTGTGTGACACATCACTAGACACTATAAACCCTCCCGTGTTGTCCGGTAAAGCCAACACAGGCGCTTAACTAAGCCTCTTCTTCAATTCTAGGAAACTTTCTTTGCACTTTTCCGTCCAAACGAACTTAACTGTCTTCCTGGTAAGATTGGTCAACGACGATGCTAGTTTCGAAAAATCCCTAATAAATCTTCGATAGTAACCCGCCAATCCTAAGAAACTCCTGATTTCTGTCGGCGTCTTCGGCTGCTCCCAGTTGATAACCGCTTCTACCTTCGCTGGATCCACTGAAACACCATTTTTGTCGATAACGTGCCCTAAAAACTGCACTCTCTGCAACCAAAACTCACACTTGGAGAATTTTGCATACAACTTCTCCCTCCTTAATATCTCTAACACTATCCGAAGATGATCAGAGTGTTCTTTCTCTATCTCTAAATACACTAGAATGTCATCGATGAATACGACAACAAACTTATCTAAATAATGTTTGAACACTCTGTTTATCAAATCCATAAATGCTGTTGGCGCGTTTGTCAATCCAAATGACATAACCAGAAACTCAAAGTGTCCATACCGAGTTCTGAATGTCGTCTTTGGAATGTCTTCTGGCTTCACTTTCAGTTGGGGATAACCGGTTCTCAAGTAAATCTTCGAAAAGTACTTCGCCCCCCTCAACTGATCAAACAAGTCGTCTATCCTGGGCAACGGGTACTTGTTCTTAATGGTGACCTTGTTTAACTCTCGGTAGTCGATACAAAGTCTTAGCGACCTATCTTTTTCTTCTTTACGAATAAGACTGGTGTTCCCCACGGTGATACGCTCGGTCGACTGTATCCCTTATCTAACAACTCTTGTAATTGAGCCATCAATTCTTTCATCTCTACTGGTGCCATACGATACGGCACTTCGTATACCGGTGCTGTCCCCGGTGCCAAATCAATAATAAACTTAATCTCTCTATCCGGTGGCAATCTCAGAATTTCGTCTGGGAAGACATCCATGAAATCCCTTACAATAGGTATCTGACTCAGTTCGCCCTCGACTCGTCGAGTATCAACCACGTGAGCCAAATAACCTATACAACCCTTCCTAAGCAATCTTTACGCTTGCACCATCGTCAGACAATGAGATTGCCTCAGCGATTTACTACCATAAAATACCACCTTCGACTTATTCGGAGTCCTAAGGTGTACACACTTCTTCTTACAGTCTATCACTGCTCCGTGAACCGATAACCAATCCATCCTAAGGATTACATCGAACTCCCCCAAATGAATCGGTATCAAATCCACTTTAAGCTTAAATCCTCGCAATTCGGCATAACAATTCCTATAAATGTATTATACGGGAATAATTTCCTTGTTCGCTATTTCTACTCTCATAGGGTGTTCTAATCTCTCACGGGGTAAGTCTAACCGTTTAGCAAATTCTTCGAAAACAAAAGAGCAGGTAGCACCCGAATAAAATAACACGTATGCATCAATATCATTGATCGGAATGATATCTGACACCACGTCCTTAGACTCCACCGCATCCTGTATGGTCATGTTGAACATTCGTGCCATTGGTCTGTTGGCTTGACTGGCTGGCCCTCAAATGTTCAGCCCGTTGTTGTTATTGTTGCGGTTGCCACTAGCTGCATCGCCCTTTTTCTTCGGGCAGTCCTTGATTTGATGGTCTGTGGTGCCACACGAAAAACATCCTCCCTTCGGCTTATTCAGACACTGAGGACCCATGTGCCCCGATTGTCCGCAATGATAACAAACACTCTTTCCCTTCATGCACTCCCCCGAGTGATTCCTCCCACAGTTGTTGCACTTCATACTTTTCTTGGCCTTCCCTCTAGACTTATTACCTCTCGAGGATTGTCTCTCCATCCATTTACGCTTGTTGGGGTTGCTTCCTCCGCTGCTTCCCCCTTTCTGACTGTCATGTCCGGTCTTCTTTTCTTGTTTGAATCGCGCGATGGCTTCATTGCCTCCTTCGGCAATGATAGCCCTTTCCAATAGATCAGAGTAAGTCTTAATCTTCAATACAACCACTGCTTTCTGCACCCATGGTTTCAGTCCTAATTCGAACCTCCTTGCCTTCCTGGCCTCCGTGTCAACCTGATGTGACGCGAATCTGGCCAACTCGTTAAATTTTATTGCATACTCTGCGACAGACATACTACCTTACTTCGGTTCCAGAAACTTAACTTCCATATCCTGTTGCATATTCTCTGAGAAGTAATTCTCAAGGAATAGCTCCTTAAATATGTCCCAAGGAATAACTCCTTCGTCTGCTCGTCCCTTATTGGCTTTCAACCAATAATTAGCTTCGCCCTTCATCATGAAAGTGGCAAAACTCAAATTCTGTGCTTCGGCCACTCGTGCGACCTCAAACACCTTCTCCATTTCTTCTATCCATGTCTGGGCTTCAATTGGGTCCAAGGTTCCTCGGAACTCCGGTGGTCCTACCAATTTAAAGTCCTTAAAGCTAGCCAAGTGTTGTCCTGGCTGCCCTGCTACTGGCGGGGGTTTGTTTTGCATTGCCTCAGTTAACAGGTTAACGAAGTTCTGCATTGGATCAACATTTTCCCCTCCACCATTGTTAACGGATCCTTCCTCCCTCTGATTCCGCTGAAGTCTCCTAGACAACATGATCTGAGGAAAGGAAGAAACAATTAGGCTTTATGTGATATGCTATCCATGTTAGCATTAAGAAGTTTAAGACGTCTATCAATCACTCTTGATTTAAATAAACTACTTCAATATCACAATAAAACTCAATGGAATTCACCAACCCATCACTTACATACTCTACTTGAGTTTTTTTTCTACTAATGTTATAACCTAGGTTTCGTATTCCTAATGTTTGTAACCTACAGCTCTGAAACCAACTTGTGACACCCCCGAATCCGGGTCCTCTGACCCCGGTTCGATCATCACAATAAAATGCAAACATCCACCTCTAAACAACATATGATAACTAAAATGCGAAAAATAATAAACGTACGTTGTTCATTCAAAAGGTGTTACTAGTCCCAAGATTCGATAACCTTAATAAAGTCTTACACACATACCCTAGTATAAACATTAGGGTTCATATTACATAATAGTAATTTAAAACTAGGCATAAGGAAAATCTGCTCCTTGCCACTATTCTACATCTTTCCTTTACCCTTGTCCTTCCCTGAGGTCTCGGGCTTAGATGCAATATAATTCATGATATAGCAAGGATGAGCAACAAGTTTGCTCAACAAGTTTAAATACAACAATAAGGATATATCATGATGAAAGGAAAATGTCTGACAAATAATTCAACAATATGAATATTTGAAGGATTCAACAATATGAATATTAGAAGCAAAGATAATGATTGCTTTTAGAACAACTGCTAGTCAAGTAGACTTTGAACTATAACACTCCAATGGAATCAATAGCTGATTGACCCTTTGGTTACTAGTTACAGACTAAGTACTTGAGGGGATCAGCCTCGCGTACACTATGTATATGCATAACATTTAAATCTGCTCTGTGTATCTTATATTAGATACCTGGTACTCCCCTATCATAGAAAGGATTGTTCTTTCAGTCTAAGAATCCTTACCCTCAATGGGTTTGGATAGCTTTTAGAAAACTTCATACACTTGTCTGACCGAACAAAGGTTCAGACTCTATCTGACACAGTTCAAGAATTATAGAACTTTAAATGATGTACAAGTCCAAGACTGTACGAACTCAAGTACACCAAGTACGAATATCAATAATATCGATGTGGAATAATTGTAAAGTAATTAAACCACTTAATAACATGCTTCGAAATGAGATTCAAGCTTAAATGAATAACTTTCAATTCAACAATAACCTACTCAATACAATATGAGAAGGATAGAAAACTTTCACAAAAACAAATTTATGTAAGTTAGGAACTTGCAATACAATAAAATAGTGTTCAGATACTTCCTCAATAAAAGTAATTGGAGTAAGTTTAGGTAACTTGCTTACGATATGTGTCGAATAAAGTAATGCATGGGTTTAGGATACTTGCTTAACAATAATTGGAGTAAGTTTAGGGAACTTGCACAATCAAAGAGTGAAGTTCAAAGAAACTTGCCTGTTTGCTCAGCTACAATTAATTATAGCTTTAACTAACTCGCGTTGAAACGACCTAACATTATCAAATCAATCATTTCAATTAGTGTGTGTAAACTAATACAAGTCTACAATTAAAAGAATCAAGTCATCACATAGCATGCTTCTATACATGTATCATTACATTACCCGATTAGTTTTCTAACACACTATGTCATAGTTGAAATCACTATTAACTTTAAAGTCGTAAACACTAATTCATCATAGAATTCTCTTAATAATATGCTTATTAACACATGACTACTATAGTGGACATGTATTACAGATTAGATTAATCATATAAGCATGCATGAGATCTCAATTTATTTACAAAACTCAGACCTCACTGTAGGGTGGCGCGGCCACGCCTGATTTGTACTAAGGAGACGCGCAGCTGTGCGGCTCCCAGTTCAAACTAGAGCTGAGCAATCACTTGCTTGGCTTAGCCTAGCCATCCTTAAACACATAACAAATATAACATGTCAAGGGTCCCTTCGTACCTCTCAAGTTCAATCTAGGTTCCTCCTTTCATAATATGGTTTTAAGTTTGAATATCTCATGTTAACTTACTAAGCATACAAAGAACTTTGAACTCACATTTATATTCATGGAAATATATATAACTAAGTCACATAAAGTTGCTCAAAAGTTCTGAATTCATAGGGTCACAAGGTCCACTAAGTTCCTTATTTCAAACTTTAAATTTTCCTTTTTTTAGAAAAACCATAAAAATCAAGTTAACATCTTATTATACATGAAGCAAGCTTATGCCTTTTGTTATACTCATGTATGTACATATCTAGATTATTTACACATGCTTACAAAGTTAGAATACAAATAAGGTTGTTTGAAATCATGGTTTGTTTTTCCAAACTTATAAGTGTTCTTTGAAAACTCAAACTTAAATCAAGCTAACATGACATACTACATACAATTAAAGTAACCTCATTCCATGTGTTAAGGTTAATTACATGCATGGTCCAACCAACCTAGCCTGTTCAGGATAGCACAGGATAACTAAGTCAGTATCTAAGGCAGACACCTCGCGCGGCCGCGCGGTATTGTGCTATAGAAGTGTCGCGGCTGCGCCACTTCGTTTAGGGGCAAAAAAAATGGCTTTGCTTCTGCAGTTCAGCAACCCATCATACAAGAATCCTTACAAACATTGCTTCTAACATAACCCAACACACTTATAAGTATGTATAACACTAAGAAACATAACCCAAATCAACTAACAACCAATACATACTTAATTCAAAGAATCAACCCATTAAACAATTTATCAAAAATTAAGAATGGGAATGGAAGTTATACCTTTGTGACTCAATTATGCTGCTCTATACTCACTCTATATAAACTAATTCTCAGCAATTTGCAACAAGGAAGATGAAGGTCTCATTTATAGGAGATTGATTATCTAGACAATGCCATTACCTCACAATTCAAACCATTGGCTTTCAAGAATGCACAGGGGTTAAGGGAGAGTTGGTGAGAGTTGGTTAATTCAATCATGAATCCCACTCCCCATCCTACTAATTGGTCTAGGATTGATGAATTTGAGAGGAAGCTAGGCTTACTAGCTTATTCACGTGGGAAGAAAGAAATGGAACTCTAATTATGGGACAAAGAAGATAAAGCTCAGCACTTGCAGAAAATGAAATACCAACAACAACATTTGTTTATACTATACACATACTATATACATTGGTTATAAAATATATATACACAATTAATTTCATATAACAATATTATTATGCAACTCACATGAATGCAAATAATTCATTACTATATAGTCTATATATATATATAATATAGACATATTTACGTGCCATCTTGTACTATATAAAATATATAGCTAACTACCATATAATAAAGGTTTACTATATTGCATACATTTATCAAGTAAATATCTAAATCATTTTATATATTATTAATCTCTTACACATTAATTATTATTATTCATAATAATTATTAATTAACACATTATCAATTAATTACTCATAATTGCAATTAATCCACATGCTCAACTCTTGCTACTATATTCAAATAAATTGAATATTTAATTAATAATAATCCTATCAATTCTTTGATATCAAAGTCTTAGGGTTAGTCCACTAATTTAAATAAACTATTAGTGACTCCCTTTAATCATTTCTTAAAATCACATAACCACATAAGGTTTAAACAGACTCACAAAACTAACTCATAAAAATTTAAATAACATATTTAATTAAATAAGGAGTTTAAATTTCACGGTCATTACAGACTTAACCTGGGGTGTGATCTATGAAGCTGCGCGACGTAAGTAGCTTAAAACCAAATCTCTACTTTATATATATAGATATAAATAGGCAAACATATTCCCTAGGTTTGTTTAAATTATACAATGACCCCGTGATTTCACTTTTAATACTCAATCATTCCACACTCCTCCCCACCCCCGACATACACACAAAAGCCTCATTTGTTATTGAAAAAAATCATAGAGGAAAAAAAACATTAATGCTTATAAAATAGAATGAAATAATAATATTAAACTTTTTTTAGGGTAAATTTCAAATGACTTGTGGTTTACTTGTTTTTTCACATCACTACCTGATTTTCAAAACTCTTAACATAAACGTTTGTACTATTGAGACTAACGCTCTGTTTCTAAGTTTTAAAAATGACCGTGTCGCAATACGAGGCAAAATTTGTGGAGTTATCCCGGTTTGCATCCCATTTGGTCGATAATGAGGAGCGAATGACGCGAATATTTCTAAGAGGTTTGAAACCCGATATACGTCAATACCTCATTTCTCATAAACTTTGTTTATATTCAAATGTTGTGAATAGGGCTTAGTTATTGGAGCGCGATAATGAGTCAGCACAACCAAAAGGTAATGACCAGCAACACGATAATAATCATACCGGTGGTAACGACCATCGGAACAATGATAACCATCATGGGGGAAATCATCATGCCCAGAATGGTAACCACTTCGGTGGTAATCATGGCCAAGATAATTGGAGTGAAAATTTCAAGAAGAGAAGGTTCAATAATGATGGAAAGACATCAGCACCAGCACCCGTTGTTAAGGAATGAGAACGACCACCTATCATATGCTTCAAATGCGGAGGGGAGGGACACATCAGTCCAAACTGCGCGATGCCGTCCAAAGCATGTTATAATTGTAGAAGAGAAGGTCACCTAGTCCGATTTTATCGTTCACCGAAGACAAGTTCAGCTAGGATGAAGGCACCAAAGGATGTCTCAGACAAGTCAAAGCCGGTAGTTTAAGTGAGAGCGTTTGTCGAGGAACTCGAACGAAGTTGTCACGGGTAAGTTAATCATAAACGCTTACGAAGTCTATACCTTATTCGATATCGGTTCTACCCATTCTTTTATCTCCCTTGCTTGCGCTCAACGTTTAAATTTAACTCAGGAGAAGTTAGACTTTGGCTTATTGGTTGACACTTCGTTAGCAGAAGCCTTCGTTACCTCTACTATTTATAAATCTTGTTGATTCAAATCGACACTTTCACGTTACCTGTCGATCTTATCTCTTTGAAAATACTTACCTTTGATGTGATTTTAGGAATCGATTGGTTAACTACTCATCAAGCTTTTCGTAAGGTGGTTAGCTTTCATATTCCTAACCAACCTGTTATGCAAATTCAAGCAACCAAACCACTAAAGTCAATCATTGTCATATCAAGCCATAAGTAAAGAGCCCCGATCCTTTCGTTGTTGACTTTTTATTGTGGAATGCACAGAAGCTATACTTTTCGCAGGGGATGTCGTGAATGACGATGACAAGTTGATAGGTATCAATGTGATGTACTATCCAAGTCTTGGATGAGAGTCACAGTTTTGAATGATATTTCTATTGTTAAAAAATTTTCTAACGTATTCTTGAAGACTTCTTAGCCTACCCTTAGAGCGTGAAATCGAATTTTGTATTGACCCCAGTACAAAATCCATTTCTAAATCCCTTAAATATTTCTTCAACCAAAATGAACGTATAATGCGCCAAATACGTTGGCTCGAGCTGTTAAAGATTACGATCGTACCATTCAATACCATCATGGGAAAGCGAACGTAGTAGCTGACGCGTTGAGTAGAAGATCGTATGCGGTTATGAGTGTGACGTTGTTAACACAAAAACTCATTTCATATAACTTACAAATGATGAAGATAGAGTTAAAGACTCTAGGGACCCATGTGAAGATAACGAATATACGATTAGAATTGACTTTAATCGATAAAGTTAAAGCCGCTCAAGCTACATACTCAGAGCTGATGAATATGAAGAAGAAGGTTTAAGAAGGCGTTATTCTAGAAGCAAGAATCGACGAAGAGAGGAAATCTCAACCCTCGATTTAATTGGCCCATTTAAAATTCTCGATCGAGTAGGAACTGTGGCCTATAGACTCGTTTTACAGCCAAGTATGTTGCGTGTTCATAACTTTTTTTACGTATCGATGTTACGTAAATATGTGGACGACCCGAACCACATTATTGAATTAGAACTAGATGAGATAGCAGAAGATTTAATGTATGAGAAGATACATGTTAAAATCTTAGATAAGAAGAATCATATTCGACACTCAAAGGTTATACCTCAAGAGTTAGAATTCGAAATGAAGTCAATGTATCTTCACCTCTTCGGCATACCAGGTACGTACGTAAAATTCGAGGGCAAAATTTCATAAGGAGGGGAGATTGTGAGACCCCAAATTTTATGAATAAAGATTTAAATTTCTCGAAATATTTTTTTTAATATTATGGTGTGGATTTGATATAATGTTATAGTTGTGGGTAATATTTATAAATTTTGAAAAGTATGCAAGTTGTTGTATAATATTCGATTGGTCGGGGAATATTCTTTTTGTCAGAAAATATCCGTACGACGGTACAATCATTGGTGGACCCCACAACAGAATTATTATCGAATTGAGAAAACGACAAAAATATTTTTATGAAATAACGACGAAAGTTTTACCGTTAAAACTGTTGAACTACTCGGTAGTAAAAGTACAGTAATGCGCGTGGTTGCATAGTAACACACGGTATTGGTTATTGATGCTTACGTGAGAATTCACTCAATTTTGTTCAATTATTACTACAGTAATTGTTGCATAGTATCTCATGTTATTTGATTCAATTATGTCGATATTTTATATATTATTAAATCAATAATTGAGATGACAGAGTTATTAATATTATTATTTGCAATATTAACGATGTTTAGAAGTTCTGCCAAGGAGAGGTTTGGTCACCTAATTGCGTGCCAATAGGGAGAAATCCTTATTAGAAAGCCCCTTCTTTCCTGAGAACGACCTGATCGATTAATATTATGAATTATAACAAGGTGATAAGTTTTGTTTTATTATTATTATAAATGTAATAAAACAGAAAACTTTTTATATAAAACAGAATACTTTTATAAAGTTATTTGTTTTATTAGACTATAAATAAAATATATAATGTTCTATTATGCATAGTGTTTGCATAATGCCTGTATAGTGTTTGCATAGTAAATTTTTTTTATATAAAATAGAATACTTTTATAAAGTTATTCGTTTTATTAGATTATAAATAGAATATATTATATTTTATTTAAAAGATTTTGTTTTATTAGAATATTTTATTAATACTACATAGTAAATTAATAAGGACCGTCCATTTAAAAGTAAATAAATCTGGACCGTTCATGAATTAGTTACTATTCAGTCCATTCTCCTATAAATAGAAGCTCATTCTTTCATTATTTCTTACGAATTCACTGAAACTCTAGAGAGAAAAACTATAGAAAGAAAGAAGAAAAGTATTTTGCTACTTCACTACTTCTATATCCAGTTTCTTCTAAGGTAAGGGGTATTATTCTTTCATATTCATGAAGAGAATTATTTTCTTTCCAATACTCGTAAGAGCTGTTGTTCCATTCTTTATTATTATATTGGAATAACCTTTCTATGCGAAGTACCGCATACGTGATGAAATTCTGTCGTTATTCTATTCTTTATTATTCTGTCGGAATATCCTATCTGTGCGTTTACGCATGACCTGGTTCCATTCTTTATTATTCTGTCGGAATATCCTGTCTGTGCGTTTACGCATGACCTGGTTCCATTATTTATTATTCTGTTGGAATAACCTGTCTGTGCGGTCTGTCGCATGCATGGTGAATTCTTCTGTTATTCCATTCTTTATTATTCTGTTAGAATAACCTGTCTATGTGAATTACCACATGCATGGTGAATGATCCTTTGTATTCATTCCTTATTAAATTGTGAAAATGATTTGTCTACGTGGATTACCGCATGGCGTGCAAAAATCCATTTGCAGTTTCATATATTCTATTATACTCAGTTGGTTAAAGCTTTGGCTTCTATACTCCATGAAATTAGTGGAATATCCTTGATATTTGCGCTTCATCCAGTATCTTTTCATGAAAATATTCTTCTGAACATTCTTAAATTTTACTCTATAAAGCAGTATCATGTTGACAATTTGGACATTATTGGTTCCTAGATAAATTAATTCTTGAACTTGTTTTATTGAATTATTATGTCATTGTCATCATCCTCATGTTTATATTATGTTGAAAGTCATCTGTAGCCTGTAGTGCATAGATGGACTTGGTATGATTATGACCAGGGATTATTCGGTATAATCATGACCGTAATGTTATAAATGATGTGAAAAAAATCCTCATTGGCCCGTAATGCATTGATGGATAATTTTTGGTATGATTATGGTTATGGATTCTCTTCGGCCAAGGGTTCAAAGATGAATTATTTTATGACATGATCAGGACCGTTGATAAAAACACGATTATCTTTGGCTCGTAGTGCATGGATAATTCGTGGTCGTGATACTAAAGAATATCTTTGGCCTGTAGTGCAGCGATAAAAGTGATGAAAAACCTTTTTAAATCATAAAAGATAGTATATTTTATTCTCTACTTGACTCTTTTAATGGATTGCTTGTTCCGCTGCAGTTAAACTTGATGTTTATTATATTGTATCAGTTTAACACTGTTGAAGGCTAACGATAATTTATTCTGCATTATCTTAGTCATAATATTTCTTACTGGGCTAGTTGAGCTCACCCTTTTACTTTCATTGTTCTCTTCAGGAAATGAGAACGTAGCAGGGACTAGTCGGGGAACAGATTGACGGTCCAGATGATAGCATTAGTAGTCCTCACTATTCTATGAAATAGTGTGATAATAAATGTATTGAGGACTTATTTTGAGTTTGAATACTGTCTAGAAGACAATATTTATATTAAAACTCATAGCTCATGTTGTATATTTAAGATTGTATTTGTATTCTGTACCATGTATTTGACGACTCAGAATATGTGATGTATACCTATTTTGGGGGCGTCACAATCAAAGTCAAGTTCAGCAAGCATTAAGAAGATGATCATAACAATGTTGCTAAATACCATAAGATGAAGAGCATACAAGCAATATTTGCAGCACCTCCAACATACATCAACAAACAGGAATTGGGGTCGATGGATCATGTTCTGTGCGATCGAATTGGGGTCAAAGAATCCTGGTCTTAATGGCCAAAATTGGGGTAAGAGGATCTTGGTCATAGTGACCGAATTGCTGAGTCTAAGTGACTCGATATCGAGAATTAGTGACTTGAAGGAACCTAAGTGGTTCTGTAACGAATGTGTTGTTTGAATTGTGATTCTGGGGACAGAATCCTTATAAGAGGGGAATGATGTAACATTTCAGATTTTTTTTAATGTAAGTTATAAATATTTATTGATTTATATAAATATTTATTGGATGTGTTTATTATTGAATAAGTAATTGTTCAATTTGATTGAATCGATTTAGTTAATTATTTATTTGCTAAATAATTAATGTGATTAGTTAATTATTTATTTGTTAAATAATTAATGTGTTATGTGGATTGAGTTATGTGATTAAGTAATTTATTTAATAAATTGTTATAACTATATTATAAGAGTTATTAAAAATAAATTAAAGTAATTTTAATTTTAGTTTTGCCAAAGAAGGTGTAAGTATATTTATTCTATAAATGGTTTGCCAAACAAGGCCTTATGGCTTTTGAAATTCTTGTTAATTGTAAATTATATTATTAATAGAATAAAACAAATATATAAATAAAATATATTTATAAGATTATACGTTATATGTTTGGTAACTGATAAGAGTAAATAGGCTTATTATTGCCATAACAGTTATTTTACGTGTATGATTTATCAGTTTTACGCTCAATGTTAGTACCTAGTCTATTACTGAGAGAATTAAGAAAAGAGAAAGGAAAAGTTCAGAGAGTTTGAGAAGAAGTCAAGTGCGTGATTGTTCAAAATAGATTTTGTTAACAAGGTTTTCTTAACAACAAAAGGTAGGTGTTTATAACCTTAATATATGTTTTACGGTATATTGTCTCTTTGAATTTGATAGTCGGTGTTCTTCAACTTCACTGTGTATAAGTTTTTACAAAATTCTTGTAATCTATGTGTTGGTTATTGTTATACTAGCATATATATATATATATATATTTGTATATAATTGTATGCTTAATATATAAATATGATGGTATGCTAAATTACGTATTCAAGAAATTGTTTTTTTACAGTGGAAACATGTGAGTACGAACTTGAGTGTAGAATTTATCAAAGGTTATATATATATATATATATATATATTTATACTAACTGAGAAATTGGACTATACATGTTAATTGGGATATATATTGGTATACTTGTATTTCAAAGGAATCAAAATTGGTTGATAACAGTGTAAGTTACATCCACTGTAAATTGATATTTCGTCAATGGAGTTTAATTTTTAAAACACAGTGTTTTCAAAGAATTAGTCTATGATAATGTTAATTAGTGGTTGGTAATTGGTATATGGATGATTGTTAGCAATTATGTGTAATTTATATTAGTTATACATGTTGTTTTGGGTGAATCATTGTTAAGATTTGAGACAGTAGCTTTGGCTCTGTTCTTCGGTTTGGTTCTGTGAGTTTCGCGCCCCAGCGTTAAAATTAGCGCCCCAGCCAGGCTTCGCGCCGCAGCGCCGAAGTCAGCGCCGGAGCGCCAGACTTCGCGCCGCAGCGCCGAAGTCAGTGCCGGAGCGCCGGACTTCGCTTCGAATCGCCGAGTCCCTTTATAAATCTCGCGCCGGAGCGCCACATCAGCGCCGCAGCGCTACCCACAGTTCAAAATTTGGCGCCGCGGCGCCACTTAGCAGAATGTTCTGAAATAACTTCTGCCTTACACAGAAGTCTGAAATTTTGATAATAATACTACAAGACCAAATAAATTCTGTCATTATAGTGTTGTAATGTGTTGAACGAACATGATGTTAATACCTAAACGAATTTATTATCGTTTAGGAATATGATTTGATTACATGGTTAGACAATTAAACCATACGTGATGTAGTGTTGATTATGACTAATCATGTCATGTTAACATATGTATATAGGATATTGTGATTTGGATTATAACGATTTAATCTACGCGCAAGGTAAGTTCCCTAAACTTTGCTACGTTATTATTCAGCAAGGTTACTTTTCACTGTTATGTTATACTTAAGCAAATTCTCTATTTCTAATCTATTGTTTAACGATTTATTGTCATGCAAGTTCTCTAACTCAAAACTTCATTGTGCAAGTTCTCTAACTCTACTTTTATAATTGTGCAAGTATCTAGCTATCTTTAAGCAAGTTTTCTAATCTATTATCTTGTTAATTCAAGTACTGTTTTCAATTCGATTATAATATAATAATGTAAGTTATTCTGGAGCAAGTTATTATTGTATTTAACTTGTTGTTTAGCATGCACAACTATATATGTCGAACATTTCTATCGATCAAGTTACTATGCATGCTTAGTATTCAATTCTAATTAACCTTGGCTTTGTATTGTTCAAGCAAGGTATGCTATAGTTATTCAAATTGTATGCTATTAGATTATTCCTAAAGCATGACCTTGGTCTACTATGATTGATTCAATCACGATTATTATATAATATAGTGTTATTGGTCTTATTCAACTACTCCTTAGTTGATGTTCGTTGAATTCCAAATTTCCTTGAAAGCTTATCCAAACCAAACTTACTTTGGTGCGGACTTGTATTCTAAATACTGAGATGAACAACTCTTTTAATAGAGGTTTACGCTTAGCGTTGAAATGGTTGTGCACAATACATTGTACGAAGGGTTGATCCCCCTAAGTACGTGGAGTCCTTATAGTCTTGTGACTGTTAAAGTTAAAGTTAAAAGATTACTTATAACTGTGGACATGATTCGTGGTCATTAGACCCTCAGTGAATGTTATAATTTTTAGAAAGTTAATAGAATATATTGTTCAATTCTATTGAGCCTAATAATGGCAATTGATGTGAAAGTTTAAAAATTTACTTATTGTTATTTCAAGTGGGCCTTATTTGCTCACTCTTGCCTGTAAAATTTCTTACATCTAAAGTTGAAACGGGTGACGTACCTAGCACCAGTAAGGGAAAAGGAAAGATGAATAAATGTTGAAGACTTATAATAGTTTTGATAGTTTACTTTCAGAATTTGATTTAAAAATTGTAAGGAAGTTATTTAATTTTCCGCATTTGAATGATTGTTGTTAAAGGTTAGATAACCTGGGAGATTTTTATTTAAGTTTAATCCTGTATGGGCAGGTTTTCTTTTATTATTCAATTCTATTATGATTGGGTAGTTAGAAATGAATGTTTTGATTACGTGAACACCAAATCTTGAGGTAATGAAGTACCGGGATTTGGGGGTGTCACAGGTTGGTATCAAAACCTTAGGTTATGAACCTTAGGTGGGGGGAAAAGCCTTAGGAAGTAACCTTTGAAAAGATAGTGGAGATAACTCTTATCGAGTTTTAAGAAAGAAGTAATAAAACACTTATGTGCTTATGTGATTATAATTTATGTACTCGTGAGTGTCGAGTAGTAATGATTAATAGTTAAAACTTTAAAACTTTGTTGTCAGGATGACTAATGTCGGAGAATCCAGTCAGGTTAGGGAGGAGGGACCTCAAATGCCTTTAGAGGAGGAGCCTCACGACATTCAGGTAGTTTGGGAACAACTACTGCCACGGGAGTCAGCCCCGTTGGTCACAGTAGTTGAGGATGAGGATGATGAGGTGGAGACAGACGAGGAGGATCCCGTTAAGTTACCACAGGAGGATGAGGATGACGAGGATGAGGAGGAAAGGATTCCACTTAACTCGATAGCAGGCCGTATATACGATGAGGTGCATGACCGTAACATGTAACTTCAGGATACAGTTGAGGAGTTACAGAAGATAGTAGCTGAACAACAGACTGTAATGATACAAAAAGACGGCGAGATCCAGGATCGTGAGGAACGACTGACAAACGCTGAGGAGAGACTAGTACAGACCGAAGGAGAAAAAGTACAATTGATCGAGGTGGTTGCTGAACTGGAGAGCAAGTTGAGGGAAGAAGCTGCTAAGAGGGCAAGAGCTGAAGATGCATACGAGGAAGCTTATCAACGAACTGGAAGAGCAGCGAGAGACGCGCAAGTAAAGATGATGAAGATGGAAGAGATGGATAAAGTATTTAACATCGCAATTAATCGAGCTCAAGATCGGGTCATGGGATATCCGATTCAGTTCGAGACGCTGCCATCATTCGTGTTAGATCGCAGAACAATGTTTTGAGTCATGGAGGAAGAACGTGATAGGGCTAAGAGGTATCTTAATTGAACATCGTAGATGTAGTACGATGAGTGAAAGGTTAAATAAATTGTAAATCCTAAGTGTTATACAACCTATGGGATATGACTATGATGTTTTCCTGAAACTTTTATAGTTCAGGAATGTAATGTAGATAGTAGTGATGCTATTGTTTTATGTTTTCTAAAAAGGTTTTGAATAAATAAAAGTTGTTACTTTATTCAAAGTGTTATGTGTTATATGGCTATTTTTTTTATGGAGGCAAGTTAATTAGAAAATACTTAAAGAAGCTGAGTAATAGTCTAATAGATGTTTTATTTTAACAGAAAATGCCTCCCAGACGTGAACCACCCCGACAGAGAAACAATGAGAGAACTACCAATAACGACAATGTTGACGATAACCCATTCAACAACTAGTGACACTACTGGCAGGACCGTTGCAGAATCAACCACAAAATCATGGTACAACGTTTAAGGATTTCAAGGCAGTTGGACCGCCTGAATTCTGTGGGTCCATGAATCCAGTCGAAGCATAAACCTGGATTATGGAGATAGAAAAGGTGTTCGATGTCGCTAGGGTAGGGGATGATCAGAAGACTGCTTTCGTAACTTTCATGTTGAAAGCAAAAGCTAGTTATTGGTGGCAGGCCAATAAAACTCGTGAAGGGCCAGGAGTGATGACCTGGGATAGGTTCAAGGAATTGTTCTTTGAGACTTATTTCCTGGAAAGTTAGAAGAGTCAGCTAGAAGTGCAGTTTCTGGAACTAAAACAAGGAACGATGACGGTATCTGAGTATGCCGCGAAATTCAACGAATTGGAAAGATTTGCGCCATATCAAGTCAGCACAGACGAACGTAAGGCGAAGAGATTTGAACAGGGACTGAAGCCCTGGCTGTACAGTAGGATTTCCCTGTTCCAGTTGAAGACATTTGCAACGGTGATGGAGAAAGCAGTACTCGCTGAAGGTGGAGGCGAGGCAGTGATATAGTTCAATCAGGAACAAAAGAAGAAAAAGAATGAGAATGAGATTAAGAATGGAGGTGGTAGCAGTAGAAACAACAACAATAACAACAACAACAACAGCTTGAAGAGAAAGTGGAATGGGAACATGGTTCCTGGAAACCATCAGGGTAACCAGCAAAACAAAAAGTTTGAAGCATGTGTGACATGTGGGAAATTTTACAAGGGTGCGTGCTTGATGGGGAAACGAGTTTGCTACAATTGTGGTCAGGAGGGTCACATCGCTCCAAATTGTACTCAACCGAAGAAGAAGGCGTGCTTCACATGCGGATCCAAGGATCATTTTGCTCGTGAATGCCCTAAGAAGAAGGAGGGAGGGGCAACCAGAAGCAATGGAGGTAACAATGGAAGTACGTGGGCCATTACAGGACCTGCAGCGTCAAACAAACCCACAGCTAGAACCTTCAACATGACTGTGCAAGATACTGTGCAATCAAAAGATGTGGTGTCAGGTATTATCCCAATCAATTATATTAATGTATATGTATTATTTGATTCGGGTGCTACTTGCTCGTTTATATCTGATGAATTTGCCAAAAGGTTAGAATTGTCTAGAGAAGAATTGAATTTTCCTTTGAACATAGAAATTGCGAATAAGGAAGTAATCCCTGTTAGATTCATATACAAGAACTGTAGGGTGAACATTAAGGAGAATATCTTGTTGGTAGAATTGATTCCGTTTAGACTCGGGGAATTTGATGTAATTTTGGGAATGGATTGGTTGTTCAAATACGAAGCGGTAATTGACTGCCAAAAGAATTGTGTAAACCTTATGACTCCGTCAAAGGTAGTATTTTATGGTAGCAAGTCACCTAGACAAATGAAATATCTGACGACTATATAGGCCAAGAAATTGTTGAGTCAAGATTGTGTGGGCTATTTAGCTTACATAGTCGATACTCAGAAGAAGAGGGTCAAACTAGAAGAAATACCGATAGTGAGAGAATTCAAAGACGTGTTTCCAGAGGATTTGCCAGGACTTCTGCCTGACCGAGAAATTGAGTTCGTGATCGACTTAGCGCCAGGAACAGTACCGATATCGAAGGCCCCGTACAGAATGGCTCCGGTAGAAATGAAGGAACTGATGGTACAGTTACAAGAGTTCCTGTACAAGAAATATATTCAACCAAGCGTATCGCCATGGGGAGCGCCAGTTTTATTTGTGAAAAAGAAGGACGGATCAATGCGTCTTTGCATTGATTACAGGGAGTTAAACAAAGCCACTATTAAAAACAAATACCCGTTGCCAAGAATAGATGACTTGTTTGACCAATTGAAGGGTGCCAAATACTTTTCGAAGATAGATTTGAGATGTGGGTATCACCAGTTAAAAGTGAGGAAGGAGGATATACCATGAACGGCATTCAGAACTCGGTATGGACATTACGAGTTTCTGGTGATGTCTTTTAGTTTAACCAATGCACATGCTGCATTCATGGATTTGATGAACAAGATGTTTAAACCATTCCTAGACAAGTTTGTAGTGGTATTCATCGATGACATTCTAGTGTATTCCAAGACTCAAGAAGAACACGTGGAACACTTACGTTTGACATTGGAGACACTATGAAAGGAAAAGTTGTACGCGAAATTCTCTAAGTGCGAATTTTGGCTCGACCGTATACAATTTTTGGGTCATATTATTGACAAGGATGGGATTTCAGTGGATCCATCAAAAGTGGAAGCTGTAATTAATTGGGAACAACCAAGAACACCGTCAGAAGTGAGGAGTTTCTTGGGACTGACTGGTTATTATAGAGGATTCATTCAAGATTTTTCTAAGATAGCCACTCCGCTAACAAATTTGACAAGGAAAGCTGTAAAATTCGTGTGGACGGAGAAATGTGAAGAAAGTTTTTAAGATTTGAAGAAGAAGCTAAGTGTGGCACCTGTGTTGACATTACCAGACAATACATGAAATTTTGTGGTGTATAGTGATGCCTCACACAAAGGGTTGGGTTGTGTTCTTATGCAGAACGACAAAGTTATTGCGTATGCATCAAGACAATTGAAGGATTATGAGAAAGGGTATCCAACTCATGATTTGGAATTGGCTGCAGTTGTATTTGCTCTGAAGATATGGAGACACTATCTTTATGGAGAGAAATGTGAGATCTACACAGATCACAAAAGTCTGAAGTATATTTTCACTCAGAAGGATTTGAACATGCGTCAGAGAAGGTGGATGGAATTGATAAAAGATTACGATTGTGAGATCTATTATCATCCGGGCAAAGCGAATGTGGTTGCAGATGCTTTAAGCAGGAAAGGTCGGGAAAAGTTGATGCTGATAACAACTCAGGAAGAACTCATCTCAATAATGACAAAACTGGAGTTGGAAATCCAATTTTCAAAAGAATCTGACGAACAACTATTCCAGATAGAAGCCGGTCCAACTTTAGTGGACAAAGTAAAGGATGCTCAACTACATGATGAAGAGTGTGGGAAAATCAAAGAGAATCTGGTTGAAAGCGGTGATGTAAAATACAAGGTCGATACCGAAGGATTACTACGGTTCGAGGGAAGAATTTGGGTTCCAGCAGTGCTAGAATTGAAAGATAAAATCTTAACCGAAGCACACAACACAAGATATTCGATTCATCCAGGAAGCACGAAAATGTATCAAGATTTGCGCTGACATTTTTGGGGGCCAAACATGAAAAGGGATGCTGTTGAATGCGTAGCGAAATGCTTGACATGTCAGAGAGTAAAAGCCGAACATCAAAGACCCAGCGGATTACTCCAACCGTTGGAAATACCAGAATGGAAGTGGGAACACATCACGATGGATTTTGTGGTGGGTCTTCCAACTACTCAGAAAGGATACGATGCGATTTGGGTAATAGTGGACAGATTGACAAAATCTGCACACTTTTTGTCAATAAAGATTAAATTCAATCTTGATCAGCTGGCAAAACTATATGTTAAAGAGATCGTTGCAAGATATGGAGTTACAGTGTCAATTGTGTCAGATAGAGATCCGAGGTTCACATCAAACTTCTGGAAGAGACTACAAGAATGTATGGAAACACAGTTGCGAATGAGTACGACATATCATCTGCAAACAAATGGCCAAAGCGAACGAACGATTCAGACATTGGAAGATATGTTGAGAGCATGCGTCATGGATTTCAAAGGAAGCTGGGATGAACAATTACCGTTGGTGGAATTCGCCTACAATAACAGTTACCACGCTAGCATCGGCATGCCGCCTTACGAAGCATTATACGACAGAAAGTGCAGAACTCCACTGTGCTGGGATGAAGTCGGCGAACGCCAACTGTTAGGACCAGAATTGGTGCAACAAACGGCTGACGTTGTTAAACTCATCAGGACAAGATTAGTAGTAGCCCAAGATAGACAGAAAAAGTATGCTGATCAACACAGACAAGATCGTGCATTCGACGTAGGAACTTTTGTATTCCTAAAAGTTTCTCCCTGGAAGGGAAAAATTCGTTTCGGTAAAAAGGGAAAGCTAAGACCAAGGTTTATTGGACCCTTTGAAGTGCTGCGAAGGGTGGGAGAAGTGGCTTACGAAGTAGCTCTACCTCCAGAGTTGGAAAACATTCATAATGTTTTTCACATTTCGGTGTTACGACCATATAAACCTGACTACAAACATGTGATCGAGTATGAACCGTTACAGTTCGAGAAAGATTTGTCTTATAAAGAGGTTCCTATCCAGATAGTCGACAGGAAAGAACAAGTACTCAAAAATAAAGTGATACCTTCTGTGAAGGTTATATGGAGGAACCACAACGCTGAAGAATCTACGTGGGAACTCGAAGAGAAAATGTTGAAAGAGTACCTTGAGTTGTTTGTTTAATCTGTGTCTTCGATTCTGGGGATAGAATCTTTGTAAGTAGGGAAGAAAATGTAACGAATGTGTTGTTTGAATTGTGATTCTGGAGACAGAATCCTTATAAGAGGGGAATGATGTAACATTTCAGATTTTTTTTTAATGTAAGTTATAAATATTTATTGATTTATATAAATATTTATTGGATGTGTTTATTATTGAATAAGTAATTGTTCAATTTGATTGAATCGATTTAGTTAATTATTTATTTGCTAAATAATTAATGTGATTAGTTAATTATTTATTTGTTAAATAATTAATATGTTATGTGGATTGAGTTATGTGATTAAGTAATTTATTTAATAAATTGTTATAACTATATTATAAGAGTTATTAAAAATAAATTAAAGTAATTTTAATTTTAGTTTTGCCAAACAAGGTGTAAGTATATTTATTCTATAAATGGTTTGCCAAACAAGGCCTTATGTCTTTTGAAATTCTTGTTAATTGTAAATTATATTATTAATAGAATAAAACAAATATATAAATAAAATATATTTATAAGATTATACGTTATATGTTTGGTAACTGATAAGAGTAAATAGGCTTATTATTGCCATAACAGTTATTTTACGTGTATATTTATCAGTTTTACGCTCAGCGTTAGTACCTAGTCTATTACTGAGAGAATTAAGAAAAGAGAAAGGAAAAGTTCAGAGAGTTTGAGAAGAAGTCAAGTGCGTGATTGTTCAAAATAGATTTTGTTAACAAGATTTTCTTAACAACAAAAGGTAGGTGTTTATAACCTTAATATATGTTTTACGGTATATTGTCTCTTTGAATTTGATAGTCGGTGTTCTTCAACTTCACTGTGTATAAGTTTTTACAAAATTCTTGTAATCTATGTGTTGGTTATTGTTATACTAGCATATATATATATATATATATATATATATATATATATATATATATATTTGTATATAATTGTATGCTTAATATATAAATATGATGTATGCTAAATTACGCATTCAAGAAATTATTTTTTTTACAGTGGAAACATGTGAGTACGAACTTGAGTGTAGAATTTATCAAAGGTTATATATATATATATATATATATATATATATATATATATATTTGTATACTAACTGAGAAATTGAACTATACATGTTAATTGGGATAGATATTGGTATACCTGTATTTCAAAGAAATCAAAATTGGTTGATAACAATGTAAGTTACATCCACTGTAAATTGATATTTCGTCAATGGAGTTTAATTTTTAAAACACAGTGTTTTCAAAGAATTAGTCTATGATAATGTTAATTAGTGGTTGGTAATTGGTATATGGATGATTGTTAGCAATTATGTGTAATTTATATTAGTTATACATATTGTTTTGGGTGAATCATTGTTAAGATTTGAGACAGTAGCTTTGGCTCTGTTCTTTGGTTTGGTTCTGTGAGTTTCGCTCCCCAGCGTCAAAATCAGCGCCCCAGCCAGGATTCGCAGCGCCGAAGTCAGCGCCAGAGCGCCAGACTTCGCGCCGCAGCGCCGAAGTCAGTGCCGGAGCGCCGGACTTCGCGTCGAATCGCCGAGTCCCTTTATAAATCTCGCGCCGGAGCGCCACATCAGCGCCGCAGCGCTACCCACAGTTCAAAATTTGGCGCCGCGGCGCCACTTAGCATAATGTTCTGAAATAACTTCTGCCTTACACAGAAGTCTGAAATTTTGATAATAATACTACAAGACCAAATAAATTCTGTCATTATAGTGTTGTAATGTGTTGAACGAACATGATGTTAATACCTAAACGAATTTATTATCGTTTAGGAATATGATTTGATTACATGGTTAGACAATTAAACCATACGTGATGTAGTGTTGATTATGACTAATCATGTCATGTTAACATATGTATATAGGATATTGTGATTTGGATTATAACGATTTAATCTACGCGCAAGGCAAGTTCCCTAAACTTTGCTACGTTATTATTCAGCAAGGTTACTTTTCACTGTTATGTTATACTTAAGCAAATTCTCTATTTCTAATCTATTGTTTAACGATTTATTGTCATGCAAGTTCTCTAACTCAAAACTTCATTGTGCAAGTTCTCTAACTCTACTTTTATAATTGTGCAAGTATCTAGCTATCTTTAAGCAAGTTTTCTAATCTATTATCTTGTTAATTCAAGTACTGTTTTCAATTCGATTATAATATAATAATGTAAGTTATTCTGGAGCAAGTTATTATTGTATTTAACTTGTTGTTTAGCATGCACAACTATATATGTCGAACATTTCTATCGATCAAGTTACTATGCATGCTTAGTATTCAATTCTAATTAACCTTGGCTTTGTATTGTTCAAGCAAGGTATGCTATAGTTATTCAAATTGTATGCTATTAGATTATTCCTAAAGCATGACCTTGGTCTACTATGATTGATTCAATCACGATTATTATATAATATAGTGTTATTGGTCTTATTCAACTACTCCTTAGTTGATGTTCGTTGAATTCCAAATTTCCTTGAAAGCTTATCCAAACCAAACTTACTTTGGTGCGGACTTGTATTCTAAATACTGAGATGAACAACTCTTTTAATAGAGGTTTACGCTTAGCGTTGAAATGGTTGTGCACAATACATTGTACGAAGGGTTGATCCCCCTAAGTACGTGGAGTCCTTATAGTCTTGTGACTGTTAAAGTTAAAGTTAAAAGATTACTTATAACTGTGGACATGATTCGTGGTCATTAGACCCTCAGTGAATGTTATAATTTTCAGAAAGTTAATAGAATATATTGTTCAATTCTATTGAGCCTAATAATGGCAATTGATGTGAAAGTTTAAAAATTTACTTATTGTTATTTCAAGTGGGCCTTATTTGCTCACTCTTGCCTGTAAAATTTCTTACATCTAAAGTTGAAACGGGTGACGTACCTAGCACCAGTAAGGGAAAAGGAAAGATGAATAAATGTTGAAGACTTATAATAGTTTTGATAGTTTACTTTCAGAATTTGATTTAAAAATTGTAAGGAAGTTATTTAATTTTCCGCATTTGAATGATTGTTGTTAAAGGTTAGATAACCTGGGAGATTTTTATTTAAGTTTAATCCTGTATTGGCAGGTTTTCTTTTATTATTCAATTCTATTATGATTGGGTAGTTAGAAATGAATGTTTTGATTACGTGAACACCAAATCTTGAGGTAATGAAGTACCGGGATTTGGGGGTGTCACAGGTTCAAATGTATAATGGTTTGATAGGCGTATATCCTTAGTGGATATCCTACTCGTTGAGTAGAAAAGTGGACTAGGAGTTGTTTTGTCTTAGAACCACTTAAAACCTCGTATGTCTTTTACATTATGTCATTTACATTACACAAATTATAACTGCCATATCTGCTATGTGTTTGCTAATGTGATAAAAATATGTAATTGTAAGTGGACAGTGTTAAATTGAAGAACTGACAAGTACATGGCGAACCCACAGAGACTAAGACTAGATTAATTTTAATGTATCTTTAATATCTATTTTATGCGAATTAAAAATAAAGATTGACAATTGATTAACTAAAATATGAAAACTAATAATGAGAAAGCAATTTAGGAATTCGAATCCATTAAATAATAAACATAACATATAATTCAATCTCTTCTATTTTTATAACTAAACTATGATTTTGATCTCCCTTCCCTTTAATTTAGTAATTTTACAATTAATGTGGGCAAGTATAGGCTATGAAAATTTAAGGATTAACTATAACCCATTAAAACTTCTTCGAGCAAGTATAGATTATGAAAAACTCATATATTAACAATAATTTATTAAAATCTCTTAATTAATTTAAAATCATATAAGAACTATAAAACGAAGGTATTTCAATAACAAAACATGAAGGCGAAATCAATTAAACATAAAAGCATAAATAATAGAAGAATTGAAAAATACTATCACGAATAATTATTTAATTTCATCTTCATCCTAGATTAAAGAAATTAGCTAGACATGAAAAATAAATAAACTAACTAAAATAAAGAAGAAAAGAAGATTAAAAATAAATAAGAAAACTTTCTTTAATTAACGATCATCCAACAAGTGTACAATGAAGAAGTAATTTAATCTACTCCTACTCCTAACCAAAACTAATACAAAATACTCTCCTTCCTTTTAAAACAAGAGCCCTACTTATAGGAAAAACAAATTTGTACCCTAAGATATATTGAACGTGGTCTCTTTTGTTCCCTTTCCATGTAGGTTTCAACTTTCTTGTGGCAATTAACTTCTCAAAGAGATCTTCTAGATAAAGAGATCTTCTAGATAAACTTTATTTTCTCTTGTTGGATTTGACTTACACACCATGATTGTTCCACCTTCTTCCTTATCATTGTAGGATTCTTCTTGGATATTTCCTTACATGAATAAGAGCATTAAATATTACGTGATCACCAAGATTTTGACTTTATTACAACAAAATATTAATTCCTACAAAACAAAATAAAACATATTAATTAAATCAACTAATATAATTAAAAGGAAAAAAATTAGGGTTAATAAAATGTATGAATTAGGTGTCTATCATTTATTTTCTTGCAAAATGTGGTTTATGTGTCTATCATTTACCTATCCATAAGGCTTATTTTTAGAACTGAGATTTCTTAATAAATCTTCAAGGGGGGTTTTCAAACTTATATTCCGTTGTTGTCAAGCCTAGCAAGGCTAAGATCAAGCAGCAGATCGAGCTATCCATCTATAGGAAGGTACAGGTGTAGTCAGAGCTAAGAAGTTCATGGTCATAACATTTGAATGTGCAAATGGCAAGGTTCATCCTAAAAAAGATATGAACCTTGAGGTTCAGTCAAGCTGTACAAGGAATATGGGATGCCAAGATTCGTTCCTCAATTCTGAAGTAAATAATATGTAAGACATGTTATGTTCTAAAAGTCTATCTGATAAATCAAAATGAACATTTTGGAGTTGCTACAAGTGATGATTGTTGGCGATGATCAAGATTGAATACTTCTATCCAATAACATAATGAAATGGTTTAAGCAGAATCAGTGACTATCAAGAGATTGCCATCAATGAGGTATATGACATTACCTTTTTTCTAAATGCTTATATTGATGATTGTATAATTGGTCTATATGATATTATGTATGTACTGCATCATTATTAGAACTGTCTCAGTGTTCTATCAAAGAATTATTTTCTATTTCAAAAGATAAAAGAGATAGTGCAAGTAGAGCTATGAATTACTCTGCGAAACATTGTCACCTTATCCAAGTTTGAGGCTAAAAATGAACTTTTGAGAAAGATCTCATGCACTGAGAAAGTCTATTATTGCCTCAGTGTTAGAAATGACCATCTTAATATGGAATTGTTCTTTCTTTTATGAGAACTAATTGATTACTAATCAGAGTTCTGTTCTGACAAAATCAGTTCTGATGTTTAGAAGACTTACTCTCTACTTTAGATGTTGAAAACTCTATGGAAATTAGTGATAATAATTATCTTTGTTCTTATTGGAGATGTTGCTATTGTGAAATTCAGAGACGTTACTTAAGCTGAGTATTTCAGATTGTTCAACTATTGCTAACTAAGTTCATTGTGCTATAGAATTAGAATTCACACAATATTCTAAGTTTTTGACATAACGTAGAGTGTAGTCAAAACTACTGTTGTATCTCAAAGAGTCGTAGAGTCTGATAAACTCAACGAACTAACCAGGTGCAACTCGTAGAGCTGATAATTACTCCACGGAAGCTCAAAATTGTAAGAACATATATGATAAAATCAAAAGGAGTATCAACCAAAAAGAAAATTTTATCATCCACACACATTCTATGAGAAAATATATCCATACACACAATCATATAGCATATTATCTGATTTATTCATCATGTATGAATATTTGCTTTACATTGTCATAATAATGTCATTAAAGTTGGAAAATCCATTGTCTGAAAGACTTGGATATTCATCTAAACTAACCTAACAAGACTCAAACATCAAAGGGTACCAAGGATATAAATTCATTTAACTTGCAGGTTCAAATCATTCTGATATCTGCTAAATATTTGGGAAAATATCTTTGAAGACCTTCCCCTCAGATCACCAATTGTTGCCATTCTGAAAAAGAGAATGACATAAAATGCTCAGTTTTTTAACTTAAAATGAGCTTAAGAAGATTGAAGATGAAAGAGAAAGAGCTACATAAAGAAAGATGATTGAAGTCATAAAGTGAAAGTTATGTCATCAAATCAAAAGTTAACCAAAGTAGTTAAAACGGTCAAATTCCAAGAAAGCTAGACTCACGTTCTCTGAAGGAAAGAAAGAATTGGGAACAGTTACATAACTACTGAGGTGTTGCAGCTATTGATGAAAAATGCATGCAACGAAAATATAACACGTATTCCATTCCACAATATTAGAGAGAACTGAGATAAATCATTTCAAAAATCTATCTCTTACCTTTCTAATTTGCCTTCTATCTCTTCAGCTTCATCAAAATTTACCTCCTACCTAAATCTCAAAACTGTCAAATCTTTTCAATCCTAAAATCTTTCTACAAATCTCATCCTAAACCAAAAAGCTTCTATATCTCTTAAAACCTTCTAAACTTCCTCATATCTCCAAAACCCTAGAAATTGAATCATCTCTACACCATCTACAATCCTTTTGTTGAACTACCATCGATAACCAAAATCCTTTATCATGAAGGAAACTTAAGTTATCTCCAGTATCCAGCTTGGTTTTAACAAGTTTGATTCCTCTGAAAATAAGTTCAAGAATATCTTAACAACCGTGAAGGAAGCAGGGTTCACTGAATATCTGAGCTGTGACACTAAAGTATATTCGGAGTTAGTTAAGGAATTCTGTCTTTATGTCGTGCTTAACAATGGGGAGATTGCTATAAAGTTAAATGCAAATAGTCTAAAGATAGGAAAAGCTGATATCAACAAGTACTTAGGCTTTACCAATGAAGGTCTAATTACTCTTGAGAATGTAAATATAGAAGAAGGTATGAGGATGATGAGGTACAAGAAAAATCCAAATATGAAGGCATGAAGAAAAAAGAATTTTTAAAAGAATATGAGTTTTTGACAGAGATAGTAGGAAAATGCATTCTATGTAAAGACTCAGCACATGATACAGTCAGTGACCTACAGACGCATGTCATGATAACCATATTCATGAAACAGAGAATCAACTTTGTGGCTGTACTTATTAACTGGATAGCAAAACTATTAGAAGAAATGAAGAGAAAAATAGCCCTATATAAGCCTGTACTAAAAGTCTTCTATGGCAGATTCCTAAGTATCATTCTGAAGAAAAAGTTGAAAAATGAGATTGAAGATGATGAAGGAGAAACTTTGAATGTTCATAAGGTGATGTCTCCTAAATTATTCAAAAATTTAAAAAGAATCTAATGGAAAATAAGAGATTAAAGATGTCTGGCGGTAGTAACAGAGGGGTTTCCAAATCGAGCAAATGTAAGACCCTAACTTTTTATGAATAAAAATTTAATTTTCTCTAAATATTATTTTGAATAATAAGGTATGATTTGATATAATTCGATAGTTATGGGTGAAATGTGCAAATTTTGTAAGTAAGCAAGTTGTTATAAAATATTTGTTTGGTTGGAGAATATTCTTTTTATTGGGAAATATCCGTACGACGACACAATCATTGGTGGACCCCACAATGGAATAACTATCGGATATAGAAAGAGACAAAAAACTTTTTTATAAAAATAACGGCAAAACTTTTACTATTAAACTGTTGAAATATCCGGTGATAAAAGTACGCGTTGTTACACAATAGCACACGATATTGCACAATATCTTTGATTATTGATGCTTATGTAAGACCCCAACTTATTATAAATAAATTGAATTTCTCTATTTAATATCATGAAATAATAAGGTGATAATTTGATATAATGCTTTGGTTATGGGTGAAATGTACAAATTTTGTAAAATAAGCAAGTGGTTATAAAATAATCATTGTTGTCAGGGAATATTCGTTTGGTTGTGAAATATTCTTTTTGTCGGGAATATCAGTACGACGACACAGTCATTTGTGGGCCCCATAACAGAATAACTGTCGGATAAAGAAAATGATAAATTTAAGCTTTATAAATAACTGCGTAATCGTTACCGTTAACACTGTTGGAATACCCGGTGGTAAAATACAGTAATACGCGTGGTTGCACAGTAGCACACGGGTATTACACAATATTTTTGAATTATTGATTCTTACATAAAAAGGCACTACTCAATAATTATTACAGTAATTACTGTTCAATATTTTATTTTTTTGATTCAATAATTGCTGCGTTGATATTTTATATTATTGTTCCAATAATTGTCACTGCACAGTATTTTCCATTATCAGATCAATAGTTCATATTATTTGAATAATATTATTAGATATCATTATTGGCAATGTCTAGAAAGTTCTGTCTAAGGAGAGGTTTGGTCACCTAATTGCGCGCCAGTTAGGAGAAATCCTTATTGGAAAGCCCCCTCTTTCCTGGGAACGGCCTGGTTGTCATAATTGTGATTCTATAATATTATTTGTGAATAATTAATTATTAATTTATATGATAAGGAAATATTTATTTGATGTGGATATAAATGATGGATTTATTTACGTGGTTATAAATGGAGGAATTAGTGTTGAGGGGTTTTATCAGTATTTTGTCGGAATGGAGGTTTTAAAAATCAAAACAGTGTTCTTAAAGCTCTATTGCGTGAGTTATAATTTTAATCTGACCGTTGGATCGTTGTGATTTTTGGATATGTTATACATATATAAGTTGACTATATGTCCACAAATTTTGAACCGTTAAAAAGTAACGCATGAATTGTTATGAATTTTAAGAGGTGACCGATTCAGAAATTGTTGAAGTTTCTAAATTTATCATTTTAGTGGAAAATTTTAGAATTGGTGGGCCCCACTTTTGGTTGAGAAGAAATGTGCTCAAATTTTATTTCAAATGTGATGGGTAGCAATACTAGTAGGTAAAGCCATCAGGTTACATGTCAGGTCTGCTTCGGCATGCTAGCATTTTCTTATAAATAGGGTGCTGAGTTAGAATTGAAAATCACACCAGAAACATAAGCTTTCTCTCTTTCTCTCTCTCTATATTATTGAGCGTATTTTGTGAGTATTTAGATACTTTGAGAGTTGCTATTCAGTACAAGTTTTATTCAGCATCATATCCAATATTTCATTCCGAAGTACTGTTTCTTTGAGGTAAGGGATGTTATTTTTTTCGTAAATGATATTATTTCTTTCAATATCATTATGCCGAAATATTGGTCTGAACTTTTTATCAAATTTGAAACTTTTTGTGTCGGGGTTACTATTCACGTATACGGCACTATTCACGAATACGACACTATTCAACGAAAAATAAAATTTTCTCTTCTTTGTCCCAGATGTCTATTATGGTTACTATCTTTGATTGTATCCATGTTTTGATCGTCATAGATGATAGTAGATTTCATTCTCTACTTAACTCTTCTAATGAATTATTTTTTTCGCTGCAGTTGTTGATCTAAAACTTGTTGTCTATTATATTCTATTAGATTTTTCTCTCTTGAAGACTATTGATAATTTGTTGTATATTATCTTAGTCATAATATTCTTTACTGGGCTAGTTGAGCTCACCATTTTCCTTTTTGTTCTATTTTTCTTTTCAGGAGATGAGAATATAGCAGGAACTAGCCGGGGTATGGAGTGATGGTTCTAGAAAGTTGTTTTAGCAGTCCTCACTATTTTTGTAAAATAGTGTATTAATAATTGTAATGAGGACTCCTTTTGAGTTTTAATATTGTCTATTAAACAATATTTATATTTAAACTCATAGTTTATGTGTTGTCGTATTTTGCACGATCATTGTAGTAATGAAGTTGTATTTATTTTTGTACCAAGTATTTGGCGACTCAGAATGGGTGATGTATACCTTATTTTGGGGTCATCACAGTTGGTATCAGAGCTTAGGGATATGGTCTCTGACGGTGATCGGGGAATATAACTAGGAGGGGATAGACGAGTAAATCCTTCGTTAGTATGTCCTACCGAAGCTGATTTGTTGGTCAGTCATAATATAGAGATATTATGTGACATGTTAATTTGTTTAATTAACCCTTGTTTTATGGTATTTTTAAGAATGGCAGCTGAGAACGTTAACAATGGAGTGTATGAGACTGTGGAACAACCTTCAATCACTAACCAGGAGAACGTGCAACAGGAAGGCAATATTCCTCCTGTAAACAACACGACCGAACAAACGATGAATGATGGAATGTTTAGAAGCTTTTTGCAGTTCATGCAAAATCAGACGAGGGAGACTCGTGTACATTATACGGGTGGAAATGATAGCAATGCGCGGTTTGTCACAGCCAAGCAGTTTAAAAAGTTGGGACCACCAGAATTCTGGGAAAAGTCGGATCTGATTAAGGTAGAAACATGGGTCAAGTAAATTACCAAGATATTTGATGTCTTGGGCTACACGGAGGAACAAAAGGTTCCATTCGCCACCTTTATGTTCCGTGGTGAGGTAGATTACTGATGGAAATCTGTGAAGCGTTTCCAGTCTGCCACACTCAGTATGTCTTGGGAAACGTTTCAGAAGCTGTTCAATGATAAGTACTTTCCTGAAAGTATTCGTCATATGAAGGAGGTAGAGTTTATCAAACTAGAACAAAACAACATGACTGTGTCTCAGTACGAGGCGAAGTTCGTAGAGTTATCCAGGTTTACACCTCATTTGGTAGAGAATGAGGAACGAATGACACAGATGTTTCTGAGAGGTCTAAAACCAGAGATTCGGCAATATCTTATCTCTCATAAATTTTCTTTATATTCAGATGTTGTAAACAGAGCTCAATTATTAGAGCGAGATAATGAGTATGTTCAACCAAGGGACCACAACCAGGGTCATACCAGTGACAGCAGTCATCGGAGCGATGATAACCAGCGCGGAGGGAAAAATACGAATAAAAGCGGTAACCACTCGGGTGGTAATCGTGGCCATGATAACAGGAGAGGTGAGTCAAGTGGAAATTTCAAAAAGAGGAGATTCAACAATGATGGGAAGACATCAGCAGCAGCACCAGCACCAACAACAAATTTTAGGGGAGGAGAACGACTGCCAGCTAGATGCTACAGATGCGGAGAAGAGGGACACATAAGTCCAAACTGTTCACAGCCTTCCAAGGTGGGTTTCAATTGTGAAAAAGACGGTCATATAGCCAGATTTTGTCCGGTAGCAAAGTCAAGTCCAACTAGGATGGCGATACCAAAGGTGACTACGGACAAAAAAAAGTCGGTGGTTCAAGGGAGGGCGTTTGTTGTGACTGGCCAAAACGAGAGAAACTCGAACGAGGTGATCACGGGTAAGCTAATCTTGAACTCTTGCGAAGTTTATACCTTTCTAGATAATGGTTCTATCCATTTTTTTATCTCTCCTTCTTGTGCTCAACGTTTAAACTTGACTCTAGAAAAATTGGACTTTGACTTATCTGTGGAGACTCCGTTGGAGAAACTTTTATTACATCCACTGTTTACAAATCTTGTTTGATCCAAGTTGGCACCATCACATTACCTATTGATCTTATCTCTTTAAGGATACTTGCTTTTGATGTGATTTTAGGAATTGATTAGTTAACCACTCATCATGCCAAAATTGATTATTTTCGTAAGGTTGTTAGTTTTTATATTCCTAACCAACCTGTTTACTAACCTTCAAGCAACTAAACCACTAAAATCAGTCACTGTCATATCAAGCCATAAAGCTATTCGTTTATTGAAAAACGAATGTCAAGCTTTCTTAGCCCATATTATGGACTTGAACAAAAACATGTCAGATTTGAATAATATTTCTGTTGTTAATGAATTTCCTGACGTATTTTCTGAAGAACTTCCTGGTCTACCCCCAGAACGTGAAGTTGAATTCTTTATTGATCTTGAATCGGGTACAAAGCCCATTTCTAAAATCCCATATCGAATGGCTCCTATTGAACTTCAGGAGTTAAAAGTCCAACTACAGGATTGTTAGATATCGGTTTTATTCGTCCTAGTACATCTCCTTGGGGTGCTCCTGTTTTATTTGTAAAGAAGAAAGACAGGAGTATGCGACTTTGTATTGACTACCGAGAATTAAACTATGTCACTATCAAGAATAGGTATCCCCTACCTCGCATTGATGACCTATTTGACCAGTTGCAAGGAGCATAATTTTTTTCAAAGATCGATCTTCACTCTGGATATCATCAACTGAAGATTAAAACTGAGGATATTCCAAGGACTGCCTTTAAAACTCGGTACGGGCATTATGAATTCCTAGTCATGTCTTTTGGATTGACTAATGCTCCTGCGGCTTTCATGGATATAATGAACCGTGTATTCAAGGAATATTTGGATCAGTTCGTTGTTGTCTTTATTGATGACATCCTCATCTATTCAGAAAGCCGTGAAGATCATGAGCACCATTTGAAGCTGGTATTCCAAAGGCTTCGTGATAACAAGCTATATGCCAAGCTGAAAAAATACGAGTTTTGGCTTGAGGAAGTAGCAATCCTTGGGCACGTAGTGTCAAAACATGGAGTGTCTGTTGACCCGGCGAAGATTGAAGCCATACAAAGTTGGGAGCAACCGAAGTCGGTGACTGAAGTACGTAGTTTTCTGGGCTTAGCTGGTTATTATCAGAGATTTGTGGAAGAATTTTCTCGAATCGCTACTCCGTTAACTCTGCTGACTCGGAAAGATACAAAATTCGTATGGAGCGAGGAATGCGAGACGAGTTTCCAAGAGCTCAAGAGGAGACTCATTTCGGCACCTGTTCTGACAATACCATCTGGTTCGGATGGATTTGTTATCTACAGCGATGCTTCAGGCAAAGGGTTAGGATGTGTTCTCATGCAACATGAGAAAGTCATAGCCTATGCCTCACGATAACTCAAAGAATATGAGAGGAATTATCCTACTCATGATCTGGAGTTGGCAGCAGTCATTTTTGCGTTAAAAATCTGGAGACACTGCCTGTATGGGGAGAAAGTGGAGATTTATACGGATCATAAAAGTCTCAAATATTTCTTCACCCAAAAAGAACTCAACATGTGGAAACGACGTTGGCTCAAGTTGTTGAAAGATTACGATCATACCATCCAATATCATCCTGGGAAAGAAAACGTGGTAGCTGACGCATTGAGTAGAAGATCGTATGCAGGTATAAGTGCAATGTGGTTAACGCAAAGACCCGTTTTGTATGACTTGCAAAGGATGGAGATAGAGGTAAAGACTCTAAGTACCCACGTGATGATATCAAATATACGAGTAGAACCGACTTTAATCGATAAAGTTAAAGCTGCTCAATCTACAGACCTGGAGCTGATGCGTATGAAGAAGAAAGTGCAAGAAGGTGCTATTCCAGAAGCAAGAATCAATGAAGAAGGAATACTTCAAGTCCACTCCAGACTTTGTGCTCCTAATGATTCTGACTTGAAGCATAGAATCATGATAGAGGCGCACAACACACCGTTTGCAATCCATCCTGGGAGTACCAAAATGTATCATGATCTTCGACATACATTTTGGTGAAGCAATATGAAGAGAGAGATCACGGAGTTTATCTCAAGGTGTTTAACTTGTCAACGAGTAAAGGCGGAGCATCAAGTGCCAAAGGGTCCATTACAACCACTTAATATTCCAAAATGGAAGTGGGAACACATTACCATAGATTTCTTTACGGGTCTTCCCAAAGTTTCTCACGGCATAGATGCGATTTAGGTGATTGTTGATAGATTAACCAAGTCTGCTCATTTTTTGTCTACACGTGAGACTTATTCTCTTGAACGTCTTGCTCATATGTATGTAAATGAGATTGTGTGATTGCATGGCATGCCAGTATCCATAGTTTTGGATCGTGACCTAAGATTTACTTCACGATTTTGGGTTAGCTTGCAGAAAGCTATGGGCACGGATTTACGGTTCAGTTCGGCATACCATCCTTAAACAGACGGGCAATCGGAAAGGACTATTCAAACTCTTGAAGATCTATTAAGACTTGTGTCCTAGATTTCAAAAAAAGTTGGGATAAGTACTTGCCAATGGTGGAATTCTCCTACAACAACAGTTATCAGCAAGTATAGGTGTGGCTCCATTCGAAGCATTATTATGGACGAAAGTGTCACTCTCTAGTATGTTGGGATGAGGTGGGTGAAGCAATATTGTTGGGACTAGAGTTGTTACGTATGACTACGAAAAAGATCTAAATGATTCGACAACGTATACAAATGGCACAAGATCGACAAAAGAGTTATGTTGATCTTCATCGAAAGGACGCGTAATTTAATATTGGAGATCATGTACTGTTACGTATTGCTCCATGGAAGGGAGTTACAAGATTTGGGAAGGGAGACAAGCTCAATCCACGATTTGTTGGTCCATTTGAGATTCTTGACCGAATAGGAAATGTGGCATATAGACTCGCATTACCTTGAAGTATGTCTCGTGTTCATAATGTTTTTCATATATCTATGCTTCGTAAATATGTGAAAGATCCAAACCACATTATTGCATTAGAACCAGACGAGATAGCCGAAGATTTAACGTACAAGGAGGTACCTGTCAAGATATTGGATAGGAAAGAGCATGTCCTACGAACAAAGGTTATACCACAAGTCAAGATTTTGTGGAGGAACCATGCTATTGAAGAAATGACCTGGGAGTTAGAATTGGAAATGAAAGCGAGGTACCCTCACCTTTTCGAAACACCAGGTACGTACGTCAATTTTGAGGACAAAATTTCATAAGGAGGGGAGGTTGTATAAGACCCCAACTTATTATAAATAAAATTGAATTTCTCTATTTAATATCATGAAATAATAAGGTGATAATTTGATATAATGCTTTGGTTATGGTGTGAAATGTACAAATTTTGCAAAATAAGCAAGTGGTTATAAAATAATCATTGTTGTAAGGGAATATTCATTTGGTCGTGAAATATTCTTTTTGTCGGGAATATCGGTACGACGACGCAGTCATTTGTGGGCCCATAACAGAATAACTATCGGATAAAGAAAATGATAAATTTAAGCTTTATAAATAACTGCGTAATCGTTACCGTTAACACTGTTAGAATACCCGGTGGTAAAATACAGTAATACGCGTGGTTGCACAGTAGCACGGGGTATTGCACAATATTTTTGAATTATTGATTCTTACATAAGAAGGCACTACTCAATAATTATTACAGTAATTACTGTTCAATATTTAATTTTTTAGATTCAATAATTGCTGCGTTGATATTTTATATTATTGTTCCAATAATTGTCACTGCACGGTATTTTCCATTATCAGATCAATAATTCATATTATTTGAATAATATTATTAGATATCATTATTGGCAATGTCTAGAAAGTTCTGTCTAAAGAGAAGTTTGGTCACTAATTACTCGCCAGTAAGGAGAAATCCTTATTGAAAAGTCCCCTTTCCTTCCTGGGAACGGTCATAATTGTGATTCTGTAATATTATTTGTGAATAATTAATTATTAATTTATATGATAAGGAAATATTTATTTGATGTGGATATAAATGATGGATTTATTTATGTGGTTATAAATGAAGGAATTAATGTTGAGGGGTTTTATCAGTATTTTGTCGGAATGGAGGTTTTAAAAATCAAAACAGTGTTCTTAAAGCTCTATTATGTGAGTTATAATTTTAATCCGATTGTTGGATCGTTGTAATTTTTGGATATGTTATACATATATAAGTTGACTATATGTCCACAAATTTTGAACCGTTAAAAAGTAACGCATGATTTGTTATAAATTTTAAGAGGTGACTGATTTAGAAATTGTTGAAGTTTCTAAATTTATCATTTTGGTGAAAAATTCTAGAATTGGTGGGCCCCACTTTTGGTTGAAAAGAAATGTGCTCAAATTTTATTTCAAATATGGTGGGTGGCAATAGTAGCAGGTAAAGCCATCAGGTTACAGGTCAGGTCTGCTTCGGCGTGCTAGCATTTTCTTATAAATAGGGTGCTGAGTTAGAATTAAAAATTACACCAGAAACATAAGCTTTCTCTCTTTCTCTCTCTATATTATCGAGCGTATTTTGTGAGTATTTAGATACTTTGAGAGTTGCTATTCAGTACAAGTTTTATTCAGCATCATATCCGACATTTCATTTCGAAGTACTGTTTCTTTGAGGTAAGGGATGTTATTTTTTTCGTAAATGATATTATTTCTTTCATATCATTATGCCGAAATATTGGTCTGAACTTTTTATCAAATTTGAAA
>CM029016.1:34273330-34370136 GCA_016801055.1 Panax notoginseng | reverse complement strand
TTTTAGCAATGAAATTTTTATTATTCTGCAACAATATATTTTGTTGCTAAAGGATTGATGTCTCTGTACGAAAGCTAAATTTCGTTACAAAATGTATTACTTTTGGCAACGAAAAAAATACGTTTGTTGCGGAACAATTAGCAATGCTCATTGCGCAATGAAAGACGCAACGACAATAAAGTCGTTGCAAAAACCTTTAGCAACGAAATTTGGCACGTTTAGCAACGAAAATCGGTTGTTGCTGAAGCCCATTTTTTGTAGTGATCTTATTATACATGAAGCAAGCTTATGCCTTTTGTTATACTCATGTATGTACATATCTAGATTATTAACACATGCTCACAAAGTTAGAATACAAATAAGGTTGTTTGAAATTATGGTTTGTTTTTCCAAACTTATAAGTGTTCTTTGAAAACTCAAACTTAAATCAAGCTAACACGACATATTACATATAATTAAAGTAACATCATTCCATGTGTTAAGGTTAATCACATGCATGGTCCAACCAACCTAGCCTGTTCAGGATAACACAAGATAACTAAGTCAGTATCTAAGGCAGACACCTCGCGCGGCCGCGCGGTATTGTGCTATAGAAGTGGCGCGGTCGCGCCACTTCATCCAGAGGCAAAAAAAAATGGCTTTACTTCTGCAGTTCAGCAACCCATCGTACAAAAATCCTTACAAACATTGCTTCTAACATAACCCAACACACTTATAAGTATGTATAACACTAAGAAACATAATCCAAATCAACTAACAACCAATACATGCTTAATTCAAAGAATCAACCCATTAAACAATTTATCAAAAATTAAGAATGAGAATGGAAATTATACCTTTGTGACTCAATTCAGCTGCTCTATACTCACTCTATATTAACTAATTCTCAGCAATTTGCAACAAGGAAGATGAAGATCTCATTTATAGGAGATTGATTATCTAGACAATGCCATTACCTCACAATTCAAACCATTGGCTTTCAAGAATGCACAGGGGTTAAGGGAGAGTTGGTGAGAGTTGGTTAATTCAATCATGAATCCCACTCCCCATCCTACTAATTGGTCTAGGATTGATGAATTTGAGAGGAAGCTAGGCTTACTAGCTTATTCATGTGGGAAGAAAGAAATGGGACTCTAATTATGGGACAAAGAAGATAAAGCTCAGCACTTGCATAAAATGAAATACCAACAACAACATTTGTTTATACTATACACATACTATATATATTGGTTATAAAATATATATACACAATTAATTTCATATAACAATATTATTATGTAACTCACATGAATGCAAATAATTCATTACTATATAGTCTATATATATAATATATAGATATATTTATGTGCCACCTTGTACTATATAAAGTATATAGCTAACTACCATATAATAAAAGTTTACTATATTGCACAAATTTATCAAGTAAATATCTAAATCATTTTATATATTGTTAATCTCTTACACATTAATTATTATTATTCATAATAATTATTAATTAACACATTATCAATTAATTACTCATAATTGCAATTAATCCACATGCTCAACTCTTGCTACTATATTCAAATAAATTGAATATTTAATTAATAATAATCCTATCAATTCTTTGATATCAAAGTCTTAGGGTTAGTCCACTAATTTAAATAAACTATTAGTGACTCCTTTTAATCATTTCATAAAATCACACAAACCATATAAGGTTTAAACAGACTCACAAAACTAACTCATAAAAATTTAAATCACATATTTAATTAAATAAGGAGTTTAAATTTCACGGTCATTACATCCCTCCCCCCTTATAAAAATTCCGTCATCGGAATTGTAAAAATAAGATTACTCAAATAAAAACGGATAATTCGCTCTCATTTTCTCTTCTAGCTCCTATGTAGCTTCTTCGACTGCGTGATTCCTCCAGAGAATCTTAACGGAATGGATGATTTTATTCCTCAACTTTTGTTCCTTCCTATCTAATATCTGGACAAGAACTTCTTCATACGATAAGTCTTTCTCGACTTAGATTGGGTCATAGGAGATAACGTGCTTGTAGTCTGGTTTATACGGTCGTAATACTGACACATGAAACACGTTATGAATGTGCTCAAGTTCAGGAGGTAACACTACCTCGTATGCCACTTCACCGACTCGCCTCAAAATCTCGAACGGTCCTATGAACCTAGGGCTCAACTTGCCCTTCTTTCCAAAATGAATCTTCCCTTTCCAGGGAGATACTTTCAGAAATACATAGCTTCCTAATTCAAAATCTCTCTTCTTGCGATGTAAATCCGCATACTTTTTCTGGCAATCTTGAGCTGCCACTAGTCGAGCTCTTATCACCCTGATGATTTCCACCGTCTGTTGTACCAACTCTGGTCCCAACAGTCGACGTTCTCCAACTTCGTCCCAGCATAAGGGCATTTTACATTTCCTCCTATACAGTGCTTTGTATGGCGGCATTCTGATACTGGCATGATAACTATTGTTGTACGCAAACTCTACTAATGGAAGGTGGTCCTCCCAACTACCCTTGAAGTCCATCACACAAGTTCGGAGCATGTATTCAAGTGTTTGAATTGTTCTCTCGCTTTGCCCATCGGTCTGTGGATGATACGCGATACTCATTCGTAGTTGCGTCCCCATTCATTCTTGAAGACTCTTCCAGAAGTTTGACGTGAATTGCGGATCTCTATCTGATACAATAGATACCGGCACCCCATGCCTCGAGATAATTTCCTTGACATATAATTTGGCTAACTGGTCCAAACTATACTTAATCTTAATAGGCAAAAAGTGAGCTGACTTAGTAAGGCGATCTACAATCACCCATATAGCGTCGTGTCCTTTTTGTGTTGCTGGGAGTCCCACCACAAAGTCCATTGTGATGTGCTCCCATTTCCATTCTGGAATCTCTAATGGTTGTAATAACCCGCTTGGTCGTTGGTGCTCTGCCTTGACTCTCTGACAAGTCAGACATCTACTTACGCATTCCGCAACCTCTCTCTTCATGTTTGGCCACCAGAAGTGATGACACAAATCTTGGTACATCTTTGTGCTTCTTGGGTGTATTGAATATCTCGTACTGTGCGCTTCTTGCAAGATCTCTTTTCTCAGTTCTGGTACTAACGGTACCCAAATTCGTCCTTCAAATCTTAGCAGTCCAGTGCTATCAATCTTGAATTTCAACTCCTCACCTTTAGTCAATCGCTTCTTGATGTTATTGCAATCTTCGTCCTTTCCTTGTGCCTCTTTAACCTTATCCAATAAAGTCGGGCTCGCTGACATTGTAAATAATTGTTCGTCAGTCTCCATCGGATACCTAATTTCCAAGTCTAGTCGTTCGAAATCTTTCACCAATTCTTCTTGAAAGGTTAACTTCAATAACTTCTCCCTCCTTTTTTGCTCAAGGCATCTGCCACTACATTTGCTTTGCCTGGATGGTACAAAATCTCACAATCATAATCTTTGATTAATTCTAACCATTGGCGCTGCCTCATGTTTAACTCTCTTTGCGTGAAGATATACTTCAGACTCTTGTAATCCGTATATATCTCACACTTCTCGCTATACAAATAATGCCTCCTAATATTCAAGGCGAAAACTACTGCTGCTAACTCTAGATCATGAGTCGGATATCCCTTCTCATAATCTTTCAACTGACATGATGCATACGTAATGACCCTGCCGTGTTGCATCAGTACACAGCCAAGACCTTTGTGTGACACATCACTAGACACTATAAACCCTCCCGTGTTGTCTGGTAAAGCCAACACAGGCGCTTAACTAAGCCTCTTCTTCAATTCTAGGAAACTTTCTTTGCACTTTTCCGTCCAAACGAACTTAACTGTCTTCCTGGTAAGATTGGTCAACGACGATGCTAGTTTCGAAAAATCCCTAATAAATCTTCGATAGTAACCCGCCAATCCTAAGAAACTCCTGATTTCTGTCGGCGTCTTCGGCTGCTCCCAGTTGATAACCGCTTCTACCTTCACTGGATCCACTGAAACACCATTTTTGTCGATAACGTGCCCTAAAAACTGCACTCTCTGCAACCAAAACTCACACTTGGAGAATTTTGCATACAACTTCTCCCTCCTTAATATCTCTAACACTATCCGAAGATGATCAGAGTGTTCTTTCTCTATCTCTAAATACACTAGAATGTCATCGATGAATACGACAACAAACTTATCTAAATAATGTTTGAACACTCTGTTTATCAAATCCATAAATGCTGTTGGCGCGTTCGTCAATCCAAATGACATAACCAGAAACTCAAAGTGTCCATACCGAGTTCTGAATGTCGTCTTTGGAATGTCTTCTGGCTTCACTTTCAGTTGGGGATAACCGGTTCTCAAGTAAATCTTTGAAAAGTACTTCGCCCCCCTCAACTGATCAAACAAGTCGTCTATCCTGGGCAACGGGTACTTGTTCTTAATGGTGACCTTGTTTAACTCTCGGTAGTCGATACAAAGTCTTAGCGACCTATCTTTTTCTTCTTTACGAATAAGACTGGTGTTCCCCACGGTGATACGCTCGGTCGACTGTATCCCTTATCTAACAACTCTTGTAATTGAGCCATCAATTCTTTCATCTCTACTGGTGCCATACGATACGGCACTTCGTATACCGGTGCTGTCCCCGGTGCCAAATCAATAATAAACTTAATCTCTCTATCCGGTGGCAATCTCAGAATTTCGTCTGGGAAGACATCCATGAAATCCCTTACAATAGGTATCTGACTCAGTTCGCCCTCGACTCGTCGAGTATCAACCACGTGAGCCAAATAACCTATACAACCCTTCCTAAGCAATCTTTGCGCTTGCACCATCGTCAGACAATGAGATTGCCTCAGCGATTTACTACCATAAAATACCACCTTCGACTTATTCGGAGTCCTAAGGTGTACACACTTCTTCTTACAGTCTATCACTGCTCCGTGAACCGATAACCAATCCATCCTAAGGATTACATCGAACTCCCCCAAATGAATCGGTATCAAATCCACTTTGAGCTTAAATCCTCGCAATTCGGCATAACAATTCCTATAAATGTATTATACGGGAATAATTTCCTTGTTCGCTATTTCTACTCTCATAGGGTGTTCTAATCTCTCACGGGGTAAGTCTAACCGTTTAGCAAATTCTTTGAAAACAAAAGAGCAGGTAGCACCCGAATAAAATAACACGTATGCATCAATATCATTGATCGGAATGATATCTGACACCACGTCCTTAGACTCCACCGCATCCTGTATGGTCATGTTGAACATTCGTGCCATTGGTCTATTGGCTTGACTGGCTGGCCCTCAAATGTTCAGCCCGTTGTTGTTATTGTTGCGGTTGCCACTAGCTGCATCGCCCTTTTTCTTCGGGCAGTCCTTGATTTGATGGTCTGTGGTGCCACACGAAAAACATCCTCCCTTCGGCTTATTCAGACACTGAGGACCCATGTGCCCCGATTGTCCGCAATGATAACAAACACTCTTTCCCTTCATGCACTCCCTCGAGTGATTCCTCCCACAGTTGTTGCACTTCATACTTTTCTTGGCCTTCCCTCTAGACTTATTACCTCTCGAGGATTGTCTCTCCATCCATTTACGCTTGTTGGGGTTGCTTCCTCCGCTGCTTCCCCCTTTCTGACTGTCATGTCCGGTCTTCTTTTCTTGTTTGAATCGCGCGATGGCTTCATTGCCTCCTTCGGCAATGATAGCCCTTTCCAATAGATCAGAGTAAGTCTTAATCTTCAATACAACCACTGCTTTCTGCACCCATGGTTTCAGTCCTAATTCGAACCTCCTTGCCTTCCTGGCCTCCGTGTCAACCTGATGTGACGCGAATCTGGCCAACTCGTTAAATTTTATTGCATACTCTGCGACAGACATACTACCTTACTTCGGTTCCAAAAACTTAACTTCCATATCCTGTTGCATATTCTCTGAGAAGTAATTCTCAAGGAATAGCTCCTTAAATATGTCCCAAGGAATAACTCCTTCGTCTGCTCGTCCCTTATTGGCTTTCCACCAATAATTAGCTTCGCCCTTCATCATGAAAGTGGCAAAACTCAAATTCTGTGCTTCGGCCACTCGTGCAACCTCAAACACCTTCTCCATTTCTTCTATCCATGTCTGGGCTTCAATTGGGTCCAAGGTTCCTCGGAACTCCGGTGGTCCTACCAATTTAAAGTCCTTAAAGCTAGCCAAGTGTTGTCCTGGCTGCCCTGCTACTGGCGGGGGTTTGTTTTGCATTGCCTCAGTTAACAGGTTAACAAAGTTCTGCATTGGATCAACATTTTCCCCTCCACCATTGTTAACGGATCCTTCCTCCCTCTGATTCCGCTGAAGTCTCCTAGACAACATGATCTGAGGAAAGGAAGAAACAATTAGGCTTTATGTGATATGCTATCCATGTTAGCATTAAGAAGTTTAAGACGTCTATCAATCACTCTTGATTTAAATAAACTACTTCAATATCACAATAAAACTCAATGGAATTCACCAACCCATCACTTACATACTCTACTTGAGTTTTTTTTCTACTAATGTTATAACCTAGGTTTCGTATTCCTAATGTTTGTAACCTACAGCTCTGAAACCAACTTGTGACACCCCCGAATTCGGGTCCTCTGACCCCGGTTCGATCATCACAATAAAATGCAAACATCCACCTCTAAACAACATATGATAACTAAAATGCGAAAAATAATAAATGTACGTTGTTCATTCAAAAGGTGTTACTAGTCCCAAGATTCGATAACCTTAATAAAGTCTTACACACATACCCTAGTATAAACATTAGGGTTCATATTACATAATAGTAATTTAAAACTAGGCATAAGGAAAATCTGCTCCTTGCCACTATTCTACATCTTTCCTTTACCCTTGTCCTTCCCTGAGGTCTCGGGCTTAGATGCAATATAATTCATGATATAGCAAGGATGAGCAACAAGTTTGCTCAACAAGTTTAAATACAACAATAAGGATATATCATGATGAAAGGAAAATGTCTGACAAATAATTCAACAATATGAATATTTGAAGGATTCAACAATATGAATATTAGAAGCAAAGATAATGATTGCTTTTAGAACAACTACTAGTCAAGTAGACTTTGAACTATAACACTCCAATGGAATCAATAGCTGATTGACCCTTTGGTTACTAGCTACAGACTAAGTACTTGAGGGGATCAGCCTGCGTACACTATGTATATGCATAACATTTAAATCTGCTCTGTGTATCTTATATTAGATACCTGGTACTCCCATATCATAGAAAGGATTGTTCTTTCAGTCTAAGAATCCTTACCCTCAATGGGTTTGGATAGCTTTTAGAAAACTTCATACACTTGTCTGACCGAACAAAGGTTCAGACTCTATCTGACACAGTTCAAGAATTATAGAACTTTAAATGATGTACAAGTCCAAGACTGTACGAACTCAAGTACACCAAGTACGAATATCAATAATATCGATGTGGAATAATTGTAAAGTAATTAAACCACTTAATAACATGCTTCGAAATGAGATTCAAGCTTAAATGAATAACTTTCAATTCAACAATAACCTACTCAATACAATATGAGAAGGATAGAAAACTTTCACAAAAACAAATTTATGTAAGTTAGGAACTTGCAATACAATAAAATAGTGTTCAGATACTTCCTCAATAAAAGTAATTGGAGTAAGTTTAGGTAACTTGCTTACGATATGTGTCGAATAAAGTAATGCATGGGTTTAGGATACTTGCTTAACAATAATTGGAGTAAGTTTAGGGAACTTGCACAATCAAAGAGTGAAGTTCAAAGAAACTTGCCTGTTTGCTCAGCTACAATTAATTCTAGCTTTAACTAACTCGCGTTGAAACGACCTAACATTATCAAGTCGATCATTTCAATTAGTGTGTGTAAACTAATACAAGTCTACAATTAAAAGAATCAAGTCATCACATAGCATGCTTCTATACATGTATCATTACATTACCCGATTAGTTTTCTAACACACTATGTCATAGTTGAAATCACTATTAACTTTAAAGTCGTAAACACTAATTCATCATAGAATTCTCTTAATAATATGCTTATTAACACATGACTACTATAGTGGACATGTATTACAGATTAGATTAATCATATAAGCATGCATGAGATCTCAATTTATTTACAAAACTCAGACCTCACTGTAGGGTGGCGCGGCCACGCCTGATTTGTACTAAGGAGACGCGCAGCTGTGCGGCTCCCAGTTCAAACTAGAGCTGAGCAATCACTTGCTTGGCTTAGCCTAGCCATCCTTAAACACATAACAAATATAACATGTCAAGGGTCCCTTCGTACCTCTCAAGTTCAATCTAGGTTCCTCCTTTCATAATATGGTTTTATGTTTGAATATCTCATGTTAACTTACTAAGCATACAAAGAACTTTGAACTCACATTTATATTCATGGAAATATATATAACTAAGTCACATAAAGTTGCTCAAAAGTTCTGAATTCATAGGGTCACAAGGTCCACTAAGTTCCTTATTTCAAACTTTAAATTTTCCTTTTTTTTAGAAAAACCATAAAAATCAAGTTAACATCTTATTATACATGAAGCAAGCTTATGCCTTATGTTATACTCATGTATGTACATATCTAGATTATTTACACATGCTTACAAAGTTAGAATACAAATAAGGTTGTTTGAAATCATGGTTTGTTTTTCCAAACTTATAAGTGTTCTTTGAAAACTCAAACTTAAATCAAGCTAACATGACATACTACATACAATTAAAGTAACCTCATTCCATGTGTTAAGGTTAATTACATGCATGGTCCAACCAACCTAGCCTGTTCAGGATAACACAGGATAACTAAGTCAGTATCTAAGGCAGACACCTCGCGCGGCCGCGCGGTATTGTGCTATAGAAGTGTCGCGGCTGCGCCACTTCGTTCAGGGGCAAAAAAAATGGCTTTGCTTATGTAGTTCAGCAACCCATCATACAAGAATCCTTACAAACATTGCTTCTAACATAACCCAACACACTTATAAGTATGTATAACACTAAGAAACATAACCCAAATCAACTAACAACCAATACATACTTAATTCAAAGAATCAACCCATTAAACAATTTATCAAAAATTAAGAATGGGAATGGAAGTTATACCTTTGTGACTCAATTATGCTGCTCTATACTCACTCTATATAAACTAATTCTCAGCAATTTGCAACAAGGAAGATGAAGGTCTCATTTATAGGAGATTGATTATCTAGACAATGCCATTACCTCACAATTCAAACCATTGGCTTTCAAGAATGCACAGGGGTTAAGGGAGAGTTGGTGAGAGTTGGTTAATTCAATCATGAATCCCACTCCCCATCCTACTAATTGGTCTAGGATTGATGAATTTGAGAGGAAGCTAGGCTTACTAGCTTATTCACGTGGGAAGAAAGAAATGGAACTCTAATTATGGGACAAAGAAGATAAAGCTCAGCACTTGCAGAAAATGAAATACCAACAACAACATTTGTTTATACTATACACATACTATATACATTGGTTATAAAATATATATACACAATTAATTTCATATAACAATATTATTATGCAACTCACATGAATGCAAATAATTCATTACTATATAGTCTATATATATATATATATATATATATATATATATATATATATATAATATAGACATATTTATGTGCCATCTTGTACTATATAAAATATATAGCTAACTACCATATAATAAAGGTTTACTATATTGCATAATTTATCAAGTAAATATCTAAATCATTTTATATATTATTAATCTCTTACACATTAATTATTATTATTCATAATAATTATTAATTAACACATTATCAATTAATTACTCATAATTGCAATTAATCCACATGCTCAACTCTTGCTACTATATTCAAATAAATTGAATATTTAATTAATAATAATCCTATCAATTCTTTGATATCAAAGTCTTAGGGTTAGTCCACTAATTTAAATAAACTATTAGTGACTCCCTTTAATCATTTCTTAAAATCACATAACCACATAAGGTTTAAACAGACTCACAAAACTAACTCATAAAAATTTAAATAACATATTTAATTAAATAAGGAGTTTAAATTTCACGGTCATTACAGACTTAACCTGGGGTGTGATCTATGAAGCTGCGCGACGTAAGTAGCTTAAAACCAAATCTCTACTTTATATATATAGATATAAATAGGCAAACAGATTCCCTAGGTTTGTTTAAATTATACAATGACCCCGTGATTTCACTTTTAATACTCAATCATTCCACACTCCTCCCCACCCCCGACATACACACAAAAGCCTCATTTGTTATTGAAAAAAATCATAGAGGAAAAAAAACATTAATGCTTATAAAATAGAATGAAATAATAATATTAAACTTTTTTTAGGGTAAATTTCAAATGACTTGTGGTTTACTTGTTTTTTCACATCACTACCTGATTTTCAAAACTCTTAACATAAACGTTTGTACTATTGAGACTAACGCTCTGTTTCTAAGTTTTAAAAATGACCGTGTCGCAATACGAGGCAAAATTTGTGGAGTTATCCCGGTTTGCATCCCATTTGGTCGATAATGAGGAGCGAATGACGCGAATATTTCTAAGAGGTTTGAAACCCGATATACGTCAATACCTCATTTCTCATAAACTTTGTTTATATTCAGATGTTGTGAATAGGGCTTAGTTATTGGAGCGCGATAATGAGTCAGCACAACCAAAAGGTAATGACCAGCAACACGATAATAATCATACCGGTGGCAACGACCATCGGAACAATGATAACCATCATGGGGGAAATCATCATGCCCAGAATGGTAACCACTTCGGTGGTAATCATGGCCAAGATAATTGGAGTGGAAATTTCAAGAAGAGAAGGTTCAATAATGATGGAAAGACATCAGCACCAGCACCCGTTGTTAAGGAATGAGAACGACCACCTATCATATGCTTCAAATGCGGAGGGGAGGGACACATCAGTCCAAACTGCGCGATGCCGTCCAAAGCATGTTATAATTGTAGAAGAGAAGGTCACCTAGTCCGATTTTATCGTTCACCGAAGACAAGTTCAGCTAGGATGAAGGCACCAAAGGATGTCTCAGACAAGTCAAAGCCGGTAGTTTAAGTGAGAGCGTTTGTCGAGAAACTCGAACGAAGTTGTCACGGGTAAGTTAATCATAAACGCTTACGAAGTCTATACCTTATTCGATATCGGTTCTACCCATTCTTTTATCTCCCTTGCTTGCGCTCAACGTTTAAATTTAACTCAGGAGAAGTTAGACTTTGGCTTATTGGTTGACACTTCGTTACCAGAAGCCTTCGTTACCTCCACTATTTATAAATCTTGTTGATTCAAATCGACACTTTCACGTTACCTGTCGATCTTATCTCTTTGAAAATACTTACCTTTGATGTGATTTTAGGAATCGATTGGTTAACTACTCATCAAGCTTTTCGTAAGGTGGTTAGCTTTCATATTCTTAACCAACCTGTTATGCAAATTCAAGCAACCAAACCACTAAAGTCAATCATTGTCATATCAAGCCATAAGTAAAGAGCCCCGATCCTTTCGTTGTTGACTTTTTATTGTGGAATGCACAGAAGCTATACTTTTCGCAGGGGATGTCGTGAATGACGATGACAAGTTGATAGGTATCAATGTGATGTACTATCCAAGTCTTGGATGAGAGTCACAGTTTTGAATGATATTTCTATTGTTAAAAAATTTTCTAACGTATTCTTGAAGACTTCTTAGCCTACCCTTAGAGCGTGAAATCGAATTTTGTATTGACCCCAGTACAAAATCCATTTCTAAATCCCTTAAATATTTCTTCAACCAAAATGAACGTATAATGCGCCAAATACGTTGGCTCGAGCTGTTAAAGATTACGATCGTACCATTCAATACCATCATGGGAAAGCGAACGTAGTAGCTGACGCGTTGAGTAGAAGATCGTATGCGGTTATGAGTGTGACGTTGTTAACACAAAAACTCATTTCATATAACTTACAAATGATGAAGATAGAGTTAAAGACTCTAGGGACCCATGTGAAGATAACGAATATACGATTAGAATTGACTTTAATCGATAAAGTTAAAGCCGCTCAAGCTACATACTCAGAGCTGATGAATATGAAGAAGAAGGTTTAAGAAGGCGTTATTCTAGAAGCAAGAATCGACGAAGAGAGGAAATCTCAACCCTCGATTTAATTGGCCCATTTAAAATTCTCGATCGAGTAGGAACTGTGGCCTATAGACTCGTTTTACCGCCAAGTATGTTGCGTGTTCATAACTTTTTTTACGTATCGATGTTACGTAAATATGTGGACGACCCGAACCACATTATTGAATTAGAACTAGATGAGATAGCAGAAGATTTAATGTATGAGAAGATACATGTTAAAATCTTAGATAAGAAGAATCATATTCGACACTCAAAGGTTATACCTCAAGAGTTAGAATTCGAAATGAAGTCAATGTATCTTCACCTCTTCGGCATACCAGGTACGTACGTAAAATTCGAGGGCAAAATTTCATAAGGAGGGGAGATTGTGAGACCCCAAATTTTATGAATAAAGATTTAAATTTCTCGAAATATTTTTTTTTAATATTATGGTGTGGATTTGATATAATGTTATAGTTGTGGGTAATATTTATAAATTTTGAAAAGTATGCAAGTTGTTGTATAATATTCGATTGGTCGGGGAATATTCTTTTTGTCAGAAAATATCCGTACGACGGCACAATCATTGGTGGACCCCACAACAGAATTATTGTCGAATTGAGAAAACGACAAAAATATTTTTATGAAATAACGACGAAAGTTTTACCGTTAAAACTGTTGAACTACTCGGTAGTAAAAGTACAGTAATGCGCGTGGTTGCATAGTAGCACACGGTATTGGTTATTGATGCTTACATGAGAATTCACTCAATTTTGTTCAATTATTGCTACAGTAATTGTTGCATAGTATCTCACGTTATTTGATTCAATTATGTCGATATTTTATATATTATTAAATCAATAATTGAGATGACAGAGTTATTAATATTATTATTTGCAATATTAACGATGTTTAGAAGTTCTGCCAAGGAGAGGTTTGGTCACCTAATTGCGTGCCAATAGGGAGAAATCCTTATTAGAAAGCCCTTCTTTCCTGAGAACGACCTGATCGATTAATATTATGAATTATAATAAGGTGATAAGTTTTGTTTTATTATTATTATAAATGTAATAAAACAGAAAACTTTTTATATAAAACAGAATACTTTTATAAAGTTATTTGTTTTATTAGACTATAAATAAAATATATAATGTTCTATTATGCATAGTGTTTGCATAATGCCTGTATAGTGTTTGCATAGTAAATTTTTTTTATATAAAATAGAATACTTTTATAAAGTTATTCGTTTTATTAGATTATAAATAGAATATATTATATTTTATTTAAAAGATTTTGTTTTATTAGAATATTTTATTAATACTACATAGTAAATTAATAAGGACCGTCCATTTAAAAGTAAATAAATCTGGACCGTTCATGAATTAGTTACTATTCAGTCCATTCTCCTATAAATAGAAGCTCATTCTTTCATTATTTCTTACGAATTCACTGAAACTCTAGAGAGAAAAACTATAGAAAGAAAGAAGAAAAGTATTTTGCTACTTCACTACTTCTATATCCAGTTTCTTCTAAGGTAAGGGGTATTATTCTTTCATATTCATGAAGAGAATTATTTTCTTTCCAATACTCGTAAGAGCTGTTGTTCCATTCTTTATTATTATATTGGAATAACCTTTCTATGCGAAGTACCGCATACGTGATGAAATTCTGTCGTTATTCTATTCTTTATTATTCTGTCGGAATATCCTATCTGTGCGTTTACGCATGACCTGGTTCCATTCTTTATTATTCTGTCGGAATATCCTGTCTGTGCGTTTACGCATGACCTGGTTCCATTATTTATTATTCTGTTGGAATAACCTGTCTGTGCGGTCTGTCGCATGCATGGTGAATTCTTCTGTTATTCCATTCTTTATTATTCTGTTAGAATAACCTGTCTATGTGAATTACCACATGCATGGTGAATGATCCTTTGTATTCATTCCTTATTAAATTGTGAAAATGATTTGTCTACGTGGATTACCGCATGGCGTGCAAAAATCCATTTGCAGTTTCATATATTCTATTATACTCAGTTGGTTAAAGCTTTGGCTTCTATACTCCATGAAATTAGTGGAATATCCTTGATATTTACGCTTCATCCAGTATCTTTTCATGAAAATATTCTTCTGAACATTCTTAAATTTTACTCTATAAAGCAGTATCATGTTGACAATTTGGACATTATTGGTTCCTAGATAAATTAATTCTTGAACTTGTTTTATTGAATTATTATGTCATTGTCATCATCCTCATGTTTATATTATGTTGAAAGTCATCTGTAGTCTGTAGTGCATAGATGGACTTGGTATGATTATGACCAGGGATTATTCGGTATAATCATGACCGTAATGTTATAAATGATGTGAAAAAAATCCTCATTGGCCCGTAATGCATTGATGGATAATTTTTGGTATGATTACGGTTATGGATTCTCTTCGGCCAAGGGTTCAAAGATGAATTGTTTTATGACATGATCAGGACCGTTGATAAAAACATGATTATCTTTGGCTCGTAGTGCATGGATAATTCGTGGTCGTGATACTAAAGAATATCTTTGGCCTGTAGTTCAGCGATAAAAGTGATGAAAAACCTTTTTAAATCATAAAAGATAGTATATTTTATTCTCTACTTGACTCTTTTAATGGATTTCTTGTTCCGCTGCAGTTAAACTTGATGTTTATTATATTGTATCAGTTTAACACTGTTGAAGGCTAACGATAATTTATTCTGCATTATCTTAGTCATAATATTTCTTACTGGGCTAGTTAAGCTCACCCTTTTACTTTCATTGTTCTCTTCAGGAAATGAGAACGTAGCAGGGACTAGTCGGGGAACAGATTGACGGTCCAGATGATAGCATTAGTAGTCCTCACTATTCTATGAAATAGTGTGATAATAAATGTATTGAGGACTTATTTTGAGTTTGAATACTGTCTAGAAGACAATATTTATATTAAAACTCATAGCTCATGTTGTATATTTAAGATTGTATTTGTATTCTATACCATGTATTTGACGACTCAGAATATGTGATGTATACCTATTTTGGGGGCGTCACAATCAAAGTCAAGTTCAGCAAGCATTAAGAAGATGATCATAACAATGTTGCTAAATACCATAAGATGAAGAGCATACAAGCCATATTTGCAGCACCTCCAACATACATCAACAAACAGGAATTGGGGTCGATGGATCCTGTTCTGTGCGATCGAATTGGGGTCAAAGAATCCTGGTCTTAATGGCCAAAATTGGGGTAAGAGGATCTTGGTCATAGTGACCGAATTGCTGAGTCTAAGTGACTCGATATCGAGAATTAGTGACTTGAAGGAACCTAAGTGGTTCTGTAACGAATGTGTTGTTTGAATTGTGATTCTGGGGACAGAATCCTTATAAGAGGGGAATGATGTAACATTTCAGATTTTTTTTAATGTAAGTTATAAATATTTATTGATTTATATAAATATTTATTGGATGTGTTTATTATTGAATAAGTAATTGTTCAATTTGATTGAATCGATTTAGTTAATTATTTATTTGCTAAATAATTAATGTGATTAGTTAATTATTTATTTGTTAAATAATTAATGTGTTATGTGGATTGAGTTATGTGATTAAGTAATTTATTTAATAAATTGTTATAACTATATTATAAGAGTTATTAAAAATAAATTAAAGTAATTTTAATTTTAGTTTTGCCAAAGAAGGTGTAAGTATATTTATTCTATAAATGGTTTGCCAAACAAGGCCTTATGACTTTTGAAATTCTTGTTAATTGTAAATTATATTATTAATAGAATAAAATAAATATATAAATAAAATATATTTATAAGATTATACGTTATATGTTTGGTAACTGATAAGAGTAAATAGGCTTATTATTGCCATAACAGTTATTTTACGTGTATGATTTATCAGTTTTACGCTCAATGTTAGTACCTAGTCTATTACTGAGAGAATTAAGAAAAGAGAAAGGAAAAGTTCAGAGAGTTTGAGAAGAAGTCAAGTGCGTGATTGTTCAAAATAGATTTTGTTAACAAGGTTTTCTTAACAACAAAAGGTAGGTGTTTATAACCTTAATATATGTTTTACGGTATATTGTCTCTTTGAATTTGATAGTCGGTGTTCTTCAACTTCACTGTGTATAAGTTTTTACAAAATTCTTGTAATCTATGTGTTGGTTATTGTTATACTAGCATATATATATATATATATATATATATTTTGTATATAATTGTATGCTTAATATATAAATATGATGGTATGCTAAATTACGTATTCAAGAAATTGTTTTTTTACAGTGGAAACATGTGAGTACGAACTTGAGTGTAGAATTTATCAAAGGTTATATATATATATATATATATATATATATATATATATATATATATATATATATATTTATACTAACTGAGAAATTGGACTATACATGTTAATTGGGATATATATTGGTATACCTGTATTTCAAAGGAATCAAAATTGGTTGATAACAGTGTAAGTTACATCCACTGTAAATTGATATTTCGTCAATGGAGTTTAATTTTTAAAACACAGTGTTTTCAAAGAATTAGTCTATGATAATGTTAATTAGTGGTTGGTAATTGGTATATGGATGATTGTTAGTAATTATGTGTAATTTATATTAGTTATACATGTTGTTTTGGGTGAATCATTGTTAAGATTTGAGACAGTAGCTTTGGCTCTGTTCTTCGGTTTGGTTCTGTGAGTTTCGCGCCCCAGCGTTAAAATTAGCGCCCCAGTCAGGCTTCGCGCCGCAGCGCCGAAGTCAGCGCCGGAGCGCCAGACTTCGCGTCGAAGCGCCGAGTCCCTTTATAAATCTCGCGCCGGAGCGCCACATCAGCGCCGTAGCGCTACCCACAGTTCAAAATTTGGCGCCGCGGCGCCACTTAGCAGAATGTTCTGAAATAACTTCTGCCTTACACAGAAGTCTGAAATTTTGATAATAATACTACAAGACCAAATAAATTCTGTCATTATAGTGTTGTAATGTGTTGAACGAACATGATGTTAATACCTAAACGAATTTATTATCGTTTAGGAATATGATTTGATTACATGGTTAGACAATTAAACCATACGTGATGTAGTGTTGATTATGACTAATCATGTCATGTTAACATATGTATATAGGATATTGTGATTTGGATTATAACGATTTAATCTACGCGCAAGGCAAGTTCCCTAAACTTTGCTACGTTATTATTTAGCAAGGTTACTTTTCACTGTTATGTTATACTTAAGCAAATTCTCTATTTCTAATCTATTGTTTAACGATTTATTGTCATGCAAGTTCTCTAACTCAAAACTTCATTGTGCAAGTTCTCTAACTCTACTTTTATAATTGTGCAAGTATCTAGCTATCTTTAAGCAAGTTTTCTAATCTATTATCTTGTTAATTCAAGTACTGTTTTCAATTCGATTATAATATAATAATGTAAGTTATTCTGGAGCAAGTTATTATTGTATTTAACTTGTTGTTTAGCATGCACAACTATATATGTCGAACATTTCTATCGATCAAGTTACTATGCATGCTTAGTATTCAATTCTAATTAACCTTGGCTTTGTATTGTTCAAGCAAGGTATGCTATAGTTATTCAAATTGTATGCTATTAGATTATTCCTAAAGCATGACCTTGGTCTACTATGATCGATTCAATCACGATTATTATATAATATAGTGTTATTGGTCTTATTCAACTACTCCTTAGTTGATGTTCGTTGAATTCCAAATTTCCTTGAAAGCTTATCCAAACCAAACTTACTTTGGTGCGGACTTGTATTCTAAATACTGAGATGAACAACTCTTTTAATAGAGGTTTACGCTTAGCGTTGAAATGGTTGTGCACAATACATTGTACGAAGGGTTGATCCCCCTAAGTACGTGGAGTCCTTATAGTCTTGTGACTGTTAAAGTTAAAGTTAAAAGATTACTTATAACTGTGGACATGATTCGTGGTCATTAGACCCTCAGTGAATGTTATAATTTTCAGAAAGTTAATAGAATATATTGTTCAATTCTATTGAGCCTAATAATGGCAATTGATGTGAAAGTTTAAAAATTTACTTATTGTTATTTCAAGTGGGCCTTATTTGCTCACTCTTGCCTGTAAAATTTCTTACATCTAAAGTTGAAACGGGTGACGTACCTAGCACCAGTAAGGGAAAAGGAAAGATGAATAAATGTTGAAGACTTATAATAGTTTTGATAGTTTACTTTCAGAATTTGATTTAAAAATTGTAAGGAAGTTATTTAATTTTCCGCATTTGAATGATTGTTGTTAAAGGTTAGATAACCTGGGAGATTTTTATTTAAGTTTAATCCTGTATGGGCAGGTTTTCTTTTATTATTCAATTCTATTATGATTGGGTAGTTAGAAATGAATGTTTTGATTACGTGAACACCAAATCTTGAGGTAATGAAGTACCGGGATTTGGGAGTGTCACAGGTTGGTATCAAAGCCTTAGGTTATGAACCTTAGGTGGGGGGAAAAGCCTTAGGAAGTAACCTTTGAAAAGATAGTGGAGATAACTCTTATCGAGTTTTAAGAAAGAAGTAATAAAACACTTATGTGCTTATGTGATTATAATTTATGTACTCGTGAGTGTCGAGTAGTAATGATTAATAGTTAAAACTTTAAAACTTTGTTGTCAGGATGACTAATGTCGGAGAATCCAGTCAGGCTAGGGAGGAGGGACCTCAAATGCCTTTAGAGGAGGAGCCTCACGACATTCAGGTAGTTTGGGAACAACTACTGCCACGGGAGTCAGCCCCGTTGGTCACAGTAGTTGAGGATGAGGATGATGAGGTGGAGACAGACGAGGAGGATCCCGTTAAGTTACCACAGGAGGATGAGGATGACGAGGATGAGGAGGAAAGGATTCCACTTAACTCGATAGCAGGCCGTATATACGATGAGGTGCATGACCGTAACATGTAACTTCAGGATACAGTTGAGGAGTTACAGGAGATAGTAGCTGAACAACAGACTGTAATGATACAAAAAGACGGCGAGATCCAGGATCGTGAGGAACTACTGACAAACGCTGAGGAGAGACTAGTACAGACCGAAGGAGAAAAAGTACAATTGATCGAGGTGGTTGCTGAACTGGAGAGCAAGTTGAGGGAAGAAGCTGCTAAGAGGGCAAGAGCTGAAGATGCATACGAGGAAGCTTATCAATGAACTGGAAGAGCAGCGAGAGACGCGCAAGTAAAGATGATGAAGATGGAAGAGATGGATAAAGTATTTAACATCGCAATTAATCGAGCTCAAGATCGGGTCATGGGATATCCGATTCAGTTCGAGACGCTGCCATCATTCGTGTTAGATCGCAGAACAATGTTTTGAGTCATGGAGGAAGAACGTGATAGGGCTAAGAGGTATCTTAATTGAACATCGTAGATGTAGTACGATGAGTGAAAGGTTAAATAAATTGTAAATCCTAAGTGTTATACAACCTATGGGATATGACTATGATGTTTTCCTGAAACTTTTATAGTTCAGGAATGTAATGTAGATAGTAGTGATGCTATTGTTTTATGTTTTCCAAAAAGGTTTTGAATAAATAAAAGTTGTTACTTTATTCAAAGTGTTATGTGTTATATGGCTATTTTTTTTATGGAGGCAAGTTAATTAGAAAATACTTAAAGAAGCTGAGTAATAGTCTAATAGATGTTTTATTTTAACAGAAAATGCCTCCCAGACGTGAACCACCCCGACAGAGAAACAATGAGAGAACTACCAATAACGACAATGCTGACGATAACCCATTCAACAACTAGTGACACTACTGGCAGGACCGTTGTAGAATCAACCACAAAACCATGGTACAACGTTTAAGGATTTCAAGGCAGTTGGACCGCCTGAATTTTGTGGGTCCATGAATCCAGTCGAAGCATAAACCTGGATTATGGAGATAGAAAAGGTGTTCGATGTCGCTAGGGTAGGGGATGATCAGAAGACTGCTTTCGTAACTTTCATGTTGAAAGCAAAAGCTAGTTATTGGTGGCAGGCCAATAAAACTCGTGAAGGGCCAGGAGTGATGACCTGGGATAGGTTCAAGGAATTGTTCTTTGAGACTTATTTCCCGGAAAGTTAGAAGAGTCAGCTAGAAGTGCAGTTTCTGGAACTAAAACAAGGAACGATGACGGTATCTGAGTATGCCGCGAAATTCAACGAATTGGGAAGATTTGCGCCATATCAAGTCAGCACAGACGAACGTAAGGCGAAGAGATTTGAACAGGGACTGAAGCCCTGGCTGTACAGTAGGATTTCCCTGTTCCAGTTGAAGACATTTACAACGGTGATGGAGAAAGCAGTACTCGCTGAAGGTGGAGGCGAGGCAGTGATAAAGTTCAATCAGGAACAAAAGAAGAAAAAGAATGAGAATGAGATTAAGAATGGAGGTGGTAGCAGTAGAAACAACAACAATAACAACAACAACAACAGCTTGAAGAGAAAGTGGAATGGGAACATGGTTCCTGGAAACCATCAGGGTAACCAGCAAAACAAAAAGTTTGAAGCATGTGTGACATGCGGGAAATTTTACAAGGGTGCGTGCTTGATGGGGAAACGAGTTTGCTACAATTGTGGTCAGGAGGGTCACATCGCTCCAAATTGTACTCAACCGAAGAAGAAGGCGTGCTTCACATGCGGATCGAAGGATCATTTTGCTCGTGAATGCCCTAAGAAGAAGGAGGGAGGGGCAACCAGAAGCAATGGAGGTAACAATGGAAGTACGTGGGCCATTACAGGACTTGCAGCGTCAAACAAACCCACAGCTAGAACCTTCAACATGACTGTGCAAGATACTGTGCAATCAAAAGATGTGGTGTCAGGTATTATCCCAATCAATTATATTAATGTATATTTATTATTTGATTCGGGTGCTACTTGCTCGTTTATATCTGATGAATTTGCCAAAAGGTTAGAATTGTCTAGAGAAGAATTGAATTTTCCTTTGAACATAGAAATTGCGAATAAGGAAGTAATCCCTGTTAGATTCATATACAAGAACTGTAGGGTGAACATTAAGGAGAATATCTTGTTGGTAGAATTGATTCCGTTTAGACTCGGGGAATTTGATGTAATTTTGGGAATGGATTGGTTGTTCAAATACGAAGCGGTAATTGACTGCCAAAAGAAGTGTGTAAACCTTATGACTCCGTCAAAGGTAGTATTTTATGGTAGCAAGTCACCTAGACAAATGAAATATCTGACGACTATATAGGCCAAGAAATTGTTGAGTCAAGATTGTGTGGGCTATTTAGCTTACATAGTCGATACTCAGAAGAAGAGGGTCAAACTAGAAGAAATACCGATAGTGAGAGAATTCAAAGACGTGTTTCCAGAGGATTTGCCAGGACTTCTGCCTGACCGAGAAATTGAGTTCGTGATCGACTTAGCGCCAGGAACAACACCGATATCGAAGGCCCCGTACAGAATGGCTCCGGTAGAAATGAAGGAACTGATGGTACAGTTACAAGAGTTCCTGTACAAGAAATATATTCAACCAAGCGTATCGCCGTGGGGAACGCCAGTTTTATTTGTGAAAAAGAAGGACGGATCAATGCGTCTTTGCATTGATTGCAGGGAGTTAAACAAAGCCACTATTAAAAACAAATACCCGTTGCCAAGAATAGATGACTTGTTTGACCAATTGAAGGGTGCCAAATACTTTTCGAAGATAGATTTGAGAAGTGGGTATCACCAGTTAAAAGTGAGGAAGGAGGATATACCACGAATGGCATTCAGAACTCGGTATGGACATTACGAGTTTCTGGTGATGTCTTTTAGTTTAACCAATGCACATGCTGCATTCATGGATTTGATGAACAGGATGTTTAAACCATTCCTAGACAAGTTTGTAGTGGTATTCATCGATGACATTCTAGTGTATTCCAAGACTCAAGAAGAACACGTGGAACACTTACGTTTGACATTGGAGACACTATGAAAGGAAAAGTTGTACGCGAAATTCTCTAAGTGCGAATTTTGGCTCGACCGTATACAATTTTTGGGTCATATTATTAACAAGGATGGGATTTCAGTGGATCCATCAAAAGTGGAAGCTGTAATTAATTGGGAACAACCAAGAACACCGTCAGAAGTGAGGAGTTTCTTGGGACTGACTGGTTATTATAGAGGATTCATTCAAGATTTTTCTAAGATAGCCACTCCGCTAACAAATTTGACAAGGAAAGCTGTAAAATTCGTGTGGACGGAGAAATGAGAAGAAAGTTTTTAAGATTTGAAGAAGAAGCTAAGTGTGGCACCTGTGTTGACATTACCAGACAATACATGAAATTTTGTGGTGTATAGTGATGCCTCACACAAAGGGTTGGGTTGTGTTCTTATGCAGAACGACAAAGTTATTGCGTATGCATCAAGACAATTGAAGGATTATGAGAAAGGGTATCCAACTCATGATTTAGAATTGGCTGCAGTTGTATTTGCTCTGAAGATATGGAGACACTATCTTTATGGAGAGAAATGTGAGATCTACACAGATCACAAAAGTCTGAAGTATATTTTCACTCAGAAGGATTTGAACATGCATCAGAGAAGGTGGATGGAATTGATAAAAGATTACGATTGTGAGATCTATTATCATCCGGGCAAAGCGAATGTGGTTGCAGATGCTTTAAGCAGGAAAGGTCGGGAAAAGTTGATGCTGATAACAACTCAGGAAGAACTCATCTCAGCAATGACAAAACTGGAGTTGGAAATCCAATTTTCAAAAGAATCTGACGAACAACTATTCCAGATAGAAGCCGGTCCAACTTTAGTGGACAAAGTAAAGGATGCTCAACTACATGATGAAGAGTGTGGGAAAATCAAAGAGAATCTGGTTGAAAGCGGTGATGTAAAATACAAGGTCGATACCGAAGGATTACTACGGTTCGAGGGAAGAATTTGGGTTCCAGCAGTGCTAGAATTGAAAGACAAAATCTTAACCGAAGCACACAACACAAGATATTCGATTCATCCAGGAAGCACGAAAATGTATCAAGATTTGCGCTGACATTTTTGGGGGCCAAACATGAAAAGGGATGCTGTTGAATGCGTAGCGAAATGCTTGACATGTCAGAGAGTAAAAGCCGAACATCAAAGACCCAGCGGATTACTCCAACCGTTGGAAATACCAGAATGGAAGTGGGAACACATCACGATGGATTTTGTGGTGGGTCTTCCAACTACTCAGAAAGGATACGATGCGATTTGGGTAATAGTGGACAGATTGACAAAATTTGCACACTTTTTGTCAATAAAGATTAGATTCAATCTTGATCAGCTGGCAAAACTATATGTTAAAGAGATCGTTGCAAGATATGGAGTTCCAGTGTCAATTGTGTCAGACAGAGATCCGAGGTTCACATCAAACTTCTAGAAGAGACTACAAGAATGTATGGAAACACAGTTGCGAATGAGTACGACATATCATCTGCAAACAAATGGCCAAAGCGAACGAACGATTCAGACATTGGAAGATATGTTGAGAGCATGCGTCATGGATTTCAAAGGAAGCTGGGATGAACAATTACCGTTGGTGGAATTCGCCTACAATAACAGTTACCACGCTAGCATCGGCATGCCGCCTTACGAAGCATTATACGACAGAAAGTGCAGAACTCCACTATGCTGGGATGAAGTCGGCGAACGCCAACTGTTAGGACCAGAATTGGTGCAACAAACGGCTGACGTTGTTAAACTCATCAGGACAAGATTAGTAGTAGCCCAAGATAGACAGAAAAAGTATGCTGATCAACACAGATAAGATCGTGCATTCGACGTAGGAACTTTTGTATTCCTAAAAGTTTCTCCCTGGAAGGGAAAAATTCGTTTCGGTAAAAAGGGAAAGCTAAGACCAAGGTTTATTGGACCCTTTGAAGTGCTGCGAAGGGTGGGAGAAGTGGCTTACGAAGTAGCTCTACCTCCAGAGTTGGAAAACATTCATAATGTTTTTCACATTTCGGTGTTACGACCATATAAACCTGACTACAAACATATGATCGAGTATGAACCGTTACAGTTCGAGAAAGATTTGTCTTATGAAGAGGTTCCTATCCAGATAGTCGACAGGAAAGAACAAGTACTCAGAAATAAAGTGATACCTTCTGTGAAGGTTATATGGAGGAACCACAACGCTGAAGAATCTACGTGGGAACTCGAAGAGAAAATGTTGAAAGAGTACCTTGAGTTGTTTGTTTAATCTGTGTCTTCGATTCTGGGGATAGAATCTTTGTAAGTAGGGAAGAAAATGTAACGAATGTGTTGTTTGAATTGTGATTCTGGAGACAGAATCCTTATAAGAGGGGAATGATGTAACATTTCAGATTTTTTTTTAATGTAAGTTATAAATATTTATTGATTTATATAAATATTTATTGGATGTGTTTATTATTGAATAAGTAATTGTTCAATTTGATTGAATCGATTTAGTTAATTATTTATTTGCTAAATAATTAATGTGATTAGTTAATTATTTATTTGTTAAATAATTAATATGTTATGTGGATTAAGTTATGTGATTAAGTAATTTATTTAATAAATTGTTATAACTATATTATAAGAGTTATTAAAAATAAATTAAAGTAATTTTAATTTTAGTTTTGCCAAACAAGGTGTAAGTATATTTATTCTATAAATGGTTTGCCAAACAAGGCCTTATGTCTTTTGAAATTCTTGTTAATTGTAAATTATATTATTAATAGAATAAAACAAATATATAAATAAAATATATTTATAAGATTATACGTTATATGTTTGGTAACTGATAAGAGTAAATAGGCTTATTATTGCCATAACAGTTATTTTACGTGTATGATTTATCAGTTTTACGCTCAATGTTAGTACCTAGTCTATTACTGAGAGAATTAAGAAAAGAGAAAGGAAAAGTTCAGAGAGTTTGAGAAGAAGTCAAGTGCGTGATTGTTCAAAATAGATTTTGTTAACAAGGTTTTCTTAACAACAAAAGGTAGGTGTTTATAACCTTAATATATGTTTTACGGTATATTGTCTCTTTGAATTTGATAGTCGGTGTTCTTCAACTTCACTGTGTATAAGTTTTTACAAAATTCTTGTAATCTATGTGTTGGTTATTGTTATACTAGCATATATATATATATATATATATATATATATATATATATATATATATATATATATTTGTATATAATTGTATGCTTAATATATAAATATGATGGTATGCTAAATTACGTATTCAAGAAATTGTTTTTTTACAGTGGAAACATGTGAGTACGAACTTGAGTGTAGAATTTATCAAAGGTTATATATATATATATATATATATATATATATATATATATATATATATATATATATATATATATATACTAACTGAGAAATTGGACTATACATGTTAATTGGGATATATATTGGTATACCTGTATTTCAAAGGAATCAAAATTGGTTGATAACAGTGTAAGTTACATCCACTGTAAATTGATATTTCGTCAATGGAGTTTAATTTTTAAAACACAGTGTTTTCAAAGAATTAGTCTATGATAATGTTAATTAGTGGTTGGTAATTGGTATATGGATGATTGTTAGTAATTATGTGTAATTTATATTAGTTATACATGTTGTTTTGGGTGAATCATTGTTAAGATTTGAGACAGTAGCTTTGGCTCTGTCCTTCGGTTTGGTTCTGTGAGTTTCGCGCCCCAGCGTTAAAATTAGCGCCCCAGTCAGGCTTCGCGCCGCAGCGCCGAAGTCAGCGCCGGAGCGCCAGACTTCGCGCCGCAGCGCCGAAGTCAGCGCCGGAGCGCCAGACTTCGCGTCGAAGCGCCGAGTCCCTTTATAAATCTCGCGCCGGAGCGCCACATCAGCGCCGTAGCGCTACCCACAGTTCAAAATTTGGCGCCGCGGCGCCACTTAGCAGAATGTTCTGAAATAACTTCTGCCTTACACAGAAGTCTGAAATTTTGATAATAATACTACAAGACCAAATAAATTCTGTCATTATAGTGTTGTAATGTGTTGAACGAACATGATGTTAATACCTAAACGAATTTATTATCGTTTAGGAATATGATTTGATTACATGGTTAGACAATTAAACCATACGTGATGTAGTGTTGATTATGACTAATCATGTCATGTTAACATATGTATATAGGATATAGTGATTTGGATTATAACGATTTAATCTACGCGCAAGGCAAGTTCCCTAAACTTTGCTACGTTATTATTTAGCAAGGTTACTTTTCACTGTTATGTTATACTTAAGCAAATTCTCTATTTCTAATCTATTGTTTAACGATTTATTGTCATGCAAGTTCTCTAACTCAAAACTTCATTGTGCAAGTTCTCTAACTCTACTTTTATAATTGTGCAAGTATCTAGCTATCTTTAAGCAAGTTTTCTAATCTATTATCTTGTTAATTCAAGTACTGTTTTCAATTCGATTATAATATAATAATGTAAGTTATTCTGGAGCAAGTTATTATTGTATTTAACTTGTTGTTTAGCATGCACAACTATATATGTCGAACATTTCTATCGATCAAGTTACTATGCATGCTTAGTATTCAATTCTAATTAACCTTGGCTTTGTATTGTTCAAGCAAGGTATGCTATAGTTATTCAAATTGTATGCTATTAGATTATTCCTAAAGCATGACCTTGGTCTACTATGATCGATTCAATCACGATTATTATATAATATAGTGTTATTGGTCTTATTCAACTACTCCTTAGTTGATGTTCGTTGAATTCCAAATTTCCTTGAAAGCTTATCCAAACCAAACTTACTTTGGTGCGGACTTGTATTCTAAATACTGAGATGAACAACTCTTTTAATAGAGGTTTACGCTTAGCGTTGAAATGGTTGTGCACAATACATTGTACGAAGGGTTGATCCCCCTAAGTACGTGGAGTCCTTATAGTCTTGTGACTGTTAAAGTTAAAGTTAAAAGATTACTTATAACTGTGGACATGATTCGTGGTCATTAGACCCTCAGTGAATGTTATAATTTTCAGAAAGTTAATAGAATATATTGTTCAATTCTATTGAGCCTAATAATGGCAATTGATGTGAAAGTTTAAAAATTTACTTATTGTTATTTCAAGTGGGCCTTATTTGCTCACTCTTGCCTGTAAAATTTCTTACATCTAAAGTTGAAACGGGTGACGTACCTAGCACCAGTAAGGGAAAAGGAAAGATGAATAAATGTTGAAGACTTATAATAGTTTTGATAGTTTACTTTCAGAATTTGATTTAAAAATTGTAAGGAAGTTATTTAATTTTCCGCATTTGAATGATTGTTGTTAAAGGTTAGATAACCTGAGAGATTTTTATTTAAGTTTAATCCTGTATGGGCAGGTTTTCTTTTATTATTCAATTCTATTATGATTGGGTAGTTAGAAATGAATGTTTTGATTACGTGAACACCAAATCTTGAGGTAATGAAGTACCGGGATTTGGGGGTGTCACAGGTTCAAATGTATAATGGTTTGATAGGCGTATATCCTTAGTGGATATCCTACTCGTTGAGTAGAAAAGTGGACTAGGAGTTGTTTTGTCTTAGAACCACTTAAAACCTCGTATGTCTTTTACATTATGTCATTTACATTACACAAATTATAACTGCCATATCTACTATGTGTTTGCTAATGTGATAAAAATATGTAATTGTAACTGGACAGTGTTAAATTGAAGAACTGACAAGTACATGGCGAACCCACAGAGACTAAGACTAGATTAATTTTAATGTATCTTTAATATCTATTTTATGCGAATTAAAAATAAAGATTGACAATTGATTAACTAAAATATGAAAACTAATAATGAGAAAGCAATTTAGGAATTCGAATCCATTAAATAATAAACATAACATATAATTCAATCTCTTCTATTTTTATAACTAAACTATGATTTTGATCTCCCTTCCCTTTAATTTAGTAATTTTACAATTAATGTGGGCAAGTATAGGCTATGAAAGTTTAAGGATTAACTATAACCCATTAAAACTTCTTCGAGCAAGTATAGATTATGAAAAACTCATATATTAACAATAATTTATTAAAATCTCTTAATTAATTTAAAATCATATAAGAACTATAAAACGAAGGTATTTCAATAACAAAACACGAAGGCGAAATCAATTAAACATAAAAGCATAAATAATAGAAGAATTAAAAAATACTATCACGAATAATTATTTAATTTCATCTTCATCCTAGATTAAAAAAATTAGCTAGACATGAAAAATAAATAAACTAACTAAAATAAAGAAGAAAAGAAGATTAAAAATAAATAAGAAAACTTTCTTTAATTAACGATCATCCAACAAGTGTACAATGAAGAAGTAATTTAATCTACTCCTACTCCTAACCAAAACTAATACAAAATACTCTCCTTCCTTTTAAAACAAGAGCCCTACTTATAGGAAAAACAAATTTGTACCCTAATTTAGATATATTGAACGTGGTCTCTTTTGTTCCCTTTCCATGTAGGTTTCAACTTTCTTGTGGCAATTAACTTCTCAAAGAGATCTTCTAGATAAAGAGATCTTCTAGATAAACTTTATTTTCTCTTGTTGGATTTGACTTACACACCATGATTGTTCCACCTTCTTCCTTATCATTGTAGGATTCTTCTTGGATATTTCCTTATATGAATAAGAGCATTAAATATTACGTGATCACCAAGATTTTGACTTTATTACAACAAAATATTAATTCCTACAAAACAAAATAAAACATATTAATTAAATCAACTAATATAATTAAAAGGAAAAAAATTAGGGTTAATAAAATGTATGAATTAGGTGTCTATCATTTATTTTCTTGCAAAATGTGGTTTATGTGTCTATCATTTACCTATCCATAAGGCTTATTTTTAGAACTGAGATTTCTTAATAAATCTTCAAGGGGGGTTTTCAAACTTATATTCCGTTGTTGTCAAGCCTAGCAAGGCTAAGATCAAGCAGCAGATCGAGCTATCCATCTATAGGAAGGTACAGGTGTAGTCAGAGCTAAGAAGTTCATGGTCATAACATTTGAATGTGCAAATGGCAAGGTTCATCCTAAAAAAGATATGAACCTTGAGGTTCAGTCAAGCTGTACAAGGAATATGGGATGCCAAGATTCGTTCCTCAATTCTGAAGTAAATAATATGTAAGACATGTTATGTTCTAAAAGTCTATCTGATAAATCAAAATGAACATTTTGGAGTTGCTACAAGTGATGATTGTTGGCGATGATCAAGATTGAATACTTCTATCCAATAACATAATGAAATGGTTTAAGCAGAATCAGTGACTATCAAGAGATTGCCATCAATGAGGTATATGACATTACCTTTTTTCTAAATGCTTATATTGATGATTGTATAATTGGTCTATATGATATTATGTATGTACTGCATCATTATTAGAACTGTCTCAGTGTTCTATCAAAGAATTATTTTCTATTTCAAAAGATAAAAGAGATAGTGCAAGTAGAGCTATGAATTACTCTGCGAAACATTGTCACCTTATCCAAGTTTGAGGCTAAAAATGAACTTTTGAGAAAGATCTCATGCACTGAGAAAGTCTATTATTGCCTCAGTGTTAGAAATGACCATCTTAATATGGAATTGTTCTTTCTTTTATGAGAACTAATTGATTACTAATCAGAGTTCTGTTCTGACAAAATCAGTTCTGATGTTTAGAAGACTTACTCTCTACTTTAGATGTTGAAAACTCTATGGAAATTAGTGATAATAATTATCTTTGTTCTTATTGGAGATGTTGCTATTGTGAAATTCAGAGACGTTACTTAAGCTGAGTATTTCAGATTGTTCAACTATTGCTAACTAAGTTCATTGTGCTATAGAATTAGAATTCACACAATATTCTAAGTTTTTGACATAACGTAGAGTGTAGTCAAAACTACTGTTGTATCTCAAAGAGTCGTAGAGTCTGATAAACTCAACGAACTAACCAGGTGCAACTCGTAGAGCTGATAATTACTCCACGGAAGCTCAAAATTGTAAGAACATATATGATAAAATCAAAAGGAGTATCAACCAAAAAGAAAATTTTATCATCCACACACATTCTATGAGAAAATATATCCATACACACAATCATATAGCATATTATCTGATTTATTCATCATGTATGAATATTTGCTTTACATTGTCATAATAATGTCATTAAAGTTGGAAAATCCATTGTCTGAAAGACTTGGATATTCATCTAAACTAACCTAACAAGACTCAAACATCAAAGGGTACCAAGGATATAAATTCATTTAACTTGCAGGTTCAAATCATTCTGATATCTGCTAAATATTTGGGAAAATATCTTTGAAGACCTTCCCCTCAGATCACCAATTGTTGCCATTCTGAAAAAGAGAATGACATAAAATGCTCAGTTTTTTAACTTAAAATGAGCTTAAGAAGATTGAAGATGAAAGAGAAAGAGCTACATAAAGAAAGATGATTGAAGTCATAAAGTGAAAGTTATGTCATCAAATCAAAAGTTAACCAAAGTAGTTAAAACGGTCAAATTCCAAGAAAGCTAGACTCACGTTCTCTGAAGGAAAGAAAGAATTGGGAACAGTTACATAACTACTGAGGTGTTGCAGCTATTGATGAAAAATGCATGCAACGAAAATATAACACGTATTCCATTCCACAATATTAGAGAGAACTGAGATAAATCATTTCAAAAATCTATCTCTTACCTTTCTAATTTGCCTTCTATCTCTTCAGCTTCATCAAAATTTACCTCCTACCTAAATCTCAAAACTGTCAAATCTTTTCAATCCTAAAATCTTTCTACAAATCTCATCCTAAACCAAAAAGCTTCTATATCTCTTAAAACCTTCTAAACTTCCTCATATCTCCAAAACCCTAGAAATTGAATCATCTCTACACCATCTACAATCCTTTTGTTGAACTACCATCGATAACCAAAATCCTTTATCATGAAGGAAACTTAAGTTATCTCCAGTATCCAGCTTGGTTTTAACAAGTTTGATTCCTCTGAAAATAAGTTCAAGAATATCTTAACAACCGTGAAGGAAGCAGGGTTCACTGAATATCTGAGCTGTGACACTAAAGTATATTCGGAGTTAGTTAAGGAATTCTGTCTTTATGTCGTGCTTAACAATGGGGAGATTGCTATAAAGTTAAATGCAAATAGTCTAAAGATAGGAAAAGCTGATATCAACAAGTACTTAGGCTTTACCAATGAAGGTCTAATTACTCTTGAGAATGTAAATATAGAAGAAGGTATGAGGATGATGAGGTACAAGAAAAATCCAAATATGAAGGCATGAAGAAAAAAGAATTTTTAAAAGAATATGAGTTTTTGACAGAGATAGTAGGAAAATGCATTCTATGTAAAGACTCAGCACATGATACAGTCAGTGACCTACAGACGCATGTCATGATAACCATATTCATGAAACAGAGAATCAACTTTGTGGCTGTACTTATTAACTGGATAGCAAAACTATTAGAAGAAATGAAGAGAAAAATAGCCCTATATAAGCCTGTACTAAAAGTCTTCTATGGCAGATTCCTAAGTATCATTCTGAAGAAAAAGTTGAAAAATGAGATTGAAGATGATGAAGGAGAAACTTTGAATGTTCATAAGGTGATGTCTCCTAAATTATTCAAAAATTTAAAAAAGAATCTAATGGAAAATAAGAGATTAAAGATGTCTGGCGGTAGTAACAGAGGGGTTTCCAAATCGAGCAAATGTAAGACCCTAACTTTTTATGAATAAAAATTTAATTTTCTCTAAATATTATTTTGAATAATAAGGTATGATTTGATATAATTCGATAGTTATGGGTGAAATGTGCAAATTTTGTAAGTAAGCAAGTTGTTATAAAATATTTGTTTGGTTGGAGAATATTCTTTTTATTGGGAAATATCCGTACGACGACACAATCATTGGTGGACCCCACAATGGAATAACTATCGGATATAGAAAGAGACAAAAAACTTTTTTATAAAAATAACGGCAAAACTTTTACTATTAAACTGTTGAAATATCCGGTGATAAAAGTACGCGTTGTTACACAATAGCACACGATATTGCACAATATCTTTGATTATTGATGCTTATGTAAGACCCCAACTTATTATAAATAAAATTGAATTTCTCTATTTAATATCATGAAATAATAAGGTGATAATTTGATATAATGCTTTGGTTATGGGTGAAATGTACAAATTTTGTAAAATAAGCAAGTGGTTATAAAATAATCATTGTTGTAAGGGAATATTCATTTGGTCGTGAAATATTCTTTTTGTCGGGAATATCGGTACGACGACGCAGTCATTTGTGGGCCCCATAACAGAATAACTGTCGGATAAAGAAAATGATAAATTTAAGCTTTATAAATAACTGCGTAATCGTTACCGTTAACACTGTTGGAATACCCGGTGGTAAAATACAGTAATACGCGTGGTTGCACAGTAGCACGGGGTATTGCACAATATTTTTGAATTATTGATTCTTACATAAGAAGGCACTACTCAATAATTATTACAGTAATTACTGTTCAATATTTTATTTTTTAGATTCAATAATTGCTGCGTTGATATTTTATATTATTGTTCCAATAATTATCACTGCACAGTATTTTCCATTATCAGATCAATAATTCATATTATTTGAATAATATTATTAGATATCATTATTGGCAATGTCTAGAAAGTTCTGTCTAAGGAGAGGTTTGGTCACCTAATTGCGCGCCAGTTAGGAGAAATCCTTATTGGAAAGCCCCCTCTTTCCTGGGAACGGCCTGGTTGTCATAATTGTGATTCTGTAATATTATTTGTGAATAATTAATTATTAATTTATATGATAAGGAAATATTTATTTGATGTGGATATAAATGATGGATTTATTTACGTGGTTATAAATGGAGGAATTAGTGTTGAGGGGTTTTATCAGTATTTTATCGGAATGGAGGTTTTAAAAATCAAAACAGTGTTCTTAAAGCTCTATTGCGTGAGTTATAATTTTAATCCGACCGTTGGATCGTTGTGATTTTTGGATATGTTATACATATATAAGTTGACTATATGTCCACAAATTTTGAACCGTTAAAAAGTAACGCATGAATTGTTATGAATTTTAAGAGGTGACCGATTCAGAAATTGTTGAAGTTTCTAAATTTATCATTTTAGTGGAAAATTTTAGAATTGGTGGGCCCCACTTTTGGTTGAGAAGAAATGTGCTCAAATTTTATTTCAAATGTGATGGGTAGCAATAGTAGTAGGTAAAGCCATCAGGTTACATGTCAGGTCTGCTTCGGCATGCTAGCATTTTCCTATAAATAGGGTGCTGAGTTAGAATTGAAAATCACACCAGAAACATAAGCTTTCTCTCTCTCTCTATATTATTGAGCGTATTTTGTGAGTATTTAGATACTTTGAGAGTTGCTATTCAGTACAAGTTTTATTCAGCATCATATCCAATATTTCATTCCGAAGTACTGTTTCTTTGAGGTAAGGGATGTTATTTTTTTCGTAAATGATATTATTTCTTTCAATATCATTATGCCGAAATATTGGTCTGAACTTTTTATCAAATTTGAAACTTTTTGTGTCGGGGTTACTATTCACGTATACGGCACTATTCACGAATACGACACTATTCAACGAAAAATAAAATTTTCTCTTCTTTGTCCCAGATGTCTATTATGGTTACTATCTTTGATTGTATCCATGTTTTGATCGTCATAGATGATAGTAGATTTCATTCTCTACTTAACTCTTCTAATGAATTATTTTTTTCGCTGCAGTTGTTGATCTAAAACTTGTTGTCTATTATATTCTATCAGATTTTTCTCTCTTGAAGACTATTGATAATTTGTTGTATATTATCTTAGTCATAATATTCTTTACTGGGCTAGTTGAGCTCACCATTTTCCTTTTTGTTCTATTTTTCTTTTCAAGAGATGAGAATATAGCAGGAACTAGCCGGGGTATGGAGTGATGGTTCTAGAAAGTTGTTTTAGCAGTCCTCACTATTTTTGTAAAATAGTGTATTAATAATTGTAATGAGGACTCCTTTTGAGTTTTAATATTGTCTATTAAACAATATTTATATTTAAACTCATAGTTTATGTGTTGTCGTATTTTGCACGATCATTGTAGTAATGAAGTTGTATTTATTTTTGTACCAAGTATTTGGCGACTCAGAATGGGTGATGTATACTTATTTTGGGGTCATCACAGTTGGTATCAGAGCTTAGGGATATGGTCTCTGACGGTGATCGGGGAATATAACTAGGAGGGGATAGACGAGTAAATCCTTCGTTAGTATGTCCTACCGAAGCTTATTTGTTGGTCAGTCATAATATAGGGATATTATGTGACATGTTAATTTGTTTAATTAACCCTTGTTTTATGGTAGTTTTTAAGAATGGCAGCTGAGAACGTTAACAATGGAGTGTATGAGACTGTGGAACAACCTTCAATCACTAACCAGGAGAACGTGCAACAGGAAGGCAATATTCCTCCTGTAAACAACACGACCGAACAAACGATGAATGATGGAATGTTTAGAAGCTTTTTGCAGTTCATGCAAAATCAGACGAGGGAGACTCGTGTACAGTATACGGGTGGAAATGATAGCAATGTGCGGTTTGTCACAGCCAAGCAGTTTAAAAAGTTGGGACCACCAGAATTCTGGGAAAAGTCGGATCTGATTAAGGTAGAAACATGGGTCAAGTAAATTACCAAGATATTTGATGTCTTGGGCTACACGGAGGAACAAAAGGTTCCATTCGCCACCTTTATGTTCCGTGGTGAGGTAGATTACTGATGGAAATCTGTGAAGCGTTTCCAGTCTGCCACACTCAGTATGTCTTGGGAAACATTTCAGAAGCTGTTCAATGATAAGTACTTTCCTGAAAGTATTCGTCATATGAAGGAGGTAGAGTTTATCAAACTAGAACAAAACAACATGACTGTGTCTCAGTACGAGGCGAAGTTCGTAGAGTTATCCAGGTTTACACCTCATTTGGTAGAGAATGAGGAACGAATGATACATATGTTTCTGAGAGGTCTAAAACCCGAGATTCGGCAATATCTTATCTCTCATAAATTTTCTTTATATTCAGATGTTGTAAACAGAGCTCAATTATTAGAGCGAGATAATGAGTATGTTCAACCAAGGGACCACAACCAGGGTCATACCAGTGATAGCAGTCATCGGAGCGATGATAACCAGCGCGGAGGGAAAAATACGGATAAAAGCGGTAACCACTCGGGTGGTAATCGTGGCCATGATAACAGGAGAGGTGAGTCAAGTGGAAATTTCAAAAAGAGGAGATTCAACAATGATGGGAAGACATCAGCAGCAGCACCAGCACCAACAACAAATTTTAGGGGAGGAGAACGACTGCCAGCTAGATGCTACAGATGCGGAGAAGAGGGACACATAAGTCCAAACTGTTCACAGCCTTCCAAGGTGGGTTTCAATTGTGGAAAAGACGGTCATATAGCCAGATTTTGTCCGGTAGCAAAGTCAAGTCCAACTAGGATGGCGATACCAAAGGTGACTACGGACAAAAAAAAGTCGGTGGTTCAAGGGAGGGCGTTTGTTGTGACTGGCCAAAACGAGAGAAACTCGAACGAGGTGATCACGGGTAAGCTAATCTTGAACTCTTGCGAAGTTTATACCTTTCTAGATAATGGTTCTATCTATTTTTTTATCTCTCCTTCTTGTGCTCAACGTTTAAACTTGACTCTAGAAAAATTGGACTTTGACTTATCTGTGGAAACTCCGTTGGAGAAACTTTTATTATATCCACTGTTTACAAATCTTGTTTGATCCAAGTTGGCACCATCACATTACCTATTGATCTTATCTCTTTAAGGATACTTGCTTTTGATGTGATTTTAGGAATTGATTAGTTAACCACTCATCATGCCAAAATTGATTATTTTCGTAAGGTTGTTAGTTTTTATATTCCTAACCAACCTGTTATACGAATTCAAGCAACTAAACCACTAAAATCAGTCACTGTCATATCAAGCCATAAAGCTATTCGTTTATTGAAAAACGAATGTCAAGCTTTCTTAGCCCATATTATGGACTTGAACAAAAACATGTCAGATTTGAATAATATTTCTGTTGTTAGTGAATTTCCTGACGTATTTTCTGAAGAACTTCCTGGTCTATCCCCAGAACGTGAAGTTGAATTCTTTATTGATCTTGAATCGGGTACAAAGCCCATTTCTAAAACCCCATATCGAATGGCTCCTATTGAACTTCAGGAGTTAAAAGTCCAACTACAGGATTGTTAGATATCGGTTTTATTCGTCCTAGTACATCTCCTTGGGGTGCTCCTGTTTTATTTGTAAAGAAGAAAGACAGGAGTATGCGACTTTGTATTGACTACCGAGAATTAAACCATGTCACTATCAAGAATAGGTATCCCCTACCTCGCATTGATGACCTATTTGACCAGTTGCAAGGAGCATAATTCTTTTCAAAGATCGATCTTCACTCTGGATATCATCAACTGAAGATTAAAACTGAGGATATTCCAAGGACTGCCTTCAAAACTCGGTACGGGCATTATGAATTCCTAGTCATGTCTTTTGGATTGACTAATGCTCCTGCGGCTTTCATGGATATAATGAACCGTGTATTCAAGGAATATTTGGATCAGTTCGTTGTTGTCTTTATTGATGACATCCTCATCTATTCCAAAAGCCGTGAAAATCATGAGCACCATTTGAAGCTGGTATTCCAAAGGCTTCGTGATAACAAGCTATATGCCAAGTTGAAAAAATACGAGTTTTGGCTTGAGGAAGTAGCAATCCTTGGGCACGTAGTGTCAAAACATGGAGTATCTGTTGACCCGGCGAAGATTGAAGCCATACAAAGTTGGGAGCAACCGAAGTCGGTGACTGAAGTACGTAGTTTTCTGGGCTTAGTTGGTTATTATCAGAGATTTGTGGAAGGATTTTCTCGAATCGCTACTCCGTTAACTTTGCTGACTCGGAAAGATACAAAATTTGTATGGAGCGAGGAATGCGAGAAGAGTTTCCAAGAGCTCAAGAGGAGACTCATTTCGGCACCTGTTCTGACAATACCATCTGGTTCGGATGGATTTGTTATCTACAGCGATACTTCAGGCAAAGGGTTAGGATGTGTTCTCATGCAACATGAGAAAGTCATAGCATATGTCTCACGATAACTCAAAGAATATGAGAGGAATTATCCTACTCATGATCTGGAGTTGGCAGCAGTCATTTTTGCGTTAAAAATCTGGAGACACTGCCTGTATGGGGAGAAAGTGGAGATTTATACGGATCATAAAAGTCTCAAATATTTCTTCACCCAAAAAGAACTCAACATGTGGAAACGACGTTGGCTCAAGTTGTTGAAAGATTACGATCATACCATCCAATATCATCTTGGGAAAGAAAACGTGGTAGCTGACGCATTGAGTAGAAGATCGTATGCAGGTATAAGTGCAATGTGGTTAACGCAAAGACTCATTTTGTATGACTTGCAAAGGATGGAGATAGAGGTAAAGACTCTAAGTACCCACGTGATGATATCAAATATACGAGTAGAACCGACTTTAATCGATAAAGTTAAAGCTGCTCAATCTACAGACCTGGAGCTGATGCGTATGAAGAAGAAAGTGCAAGAAGGTGCTATTCCAGAAGCAAGAATCAATGAAGAAGGAATACTTCAAGTCCACTCCAGACTTTGTGCTCCTAATGATTCTGTCTTGAAGCATAGAATCATGATAGAGGCGCACAACACACCGTTTGCAATCCATCCTGGGAGTACCAAAATGTATCATGATCTTCGACATATATTTTGGTGAAGCAATATGAAGAGAGAGATCACGGAGTTTATCTCAAGGTGTTTAACTTGTCAACGAGTAAAGGCGGAGCATCAAGTGCCAAAGGGTCCATTACAACCACTTAATATTCCGAAATGGAAGTGGGAACACATTACCATAGATTTCTTTACGGGTCTTCCCAAAGTTTCTCACGGCATAGATGCGATTTAGGTGATTGTTGATAGATTAACCAAGTCTGCTCATTTTTTGTCTACACGTGAGACTTATTCTCTTGAACGTCTTGCTCATATGTATGTAAATGAGATTGTGTGATTGCATGGCATGCCAGTATCCATAGTTTTGGATCGTGACCTAAGATTTACTTCACGATTTTGGGTTAGCTTGCAGAAAGCTATGGGCACGGATTTACGGTTCAGTTCGGCATACCATCCTTAAACAGACGGGCAATCGGAAAGGACTATTCAAACTCTTGAAGATCTATTAAGACTCTGTGTCCTAGATTTCAAAAAAAGTTGGGATAAGTACTTGCCAATGGTGGAATTCTCCTACAACAACAGTTATCAGGCAAGTATAGGTGTGGCTCCATTCGAAGCATTATATGGACGAAAGTGTCACTCTCTAGTATGTTGGGATGAGGTGGGTGAAGCAATATTGTTGGGACTAGAGTTGTTACGTATGACTACAAAAAAGATCTAAATGATTCGACAACGTATACAAATGACACAAGATCGACAAAAGAGTTATGTTGATCTTCATCGAAAGGACGCGTAATTTAATATTGGAGATCATGTACTGTTACGTATTGCTCTATGGAAGGGAGTTACAAGATTTGGGAAGGGAGACAAGCTCAATCCACGATTTGTTGGTCCATTTGAGATTCTTGACCGAATAGGAAATGTGGCATATAGACTCGCATTACTTTCAAGTATGTCTCGTGTTCATAATGTTTTTCATATATCTATGCTTCGTAAATATGTGAAAGACCCAAACCACATTATTGCATTAGAACCAGACGAGATAGCCGAAGATTTAATGTACAAGGAGGTACCTGTCAAGATATTGAATAGGAAAGAGCATGTCCTACGAACAAAGGTTATACCACAAGTCAAGATTTTGTGGAGGAACCATGCTATTGAAGAAATGACCTGGGAGTTAGAATTGGAAATGAAAGCGAGGTACCCTCACCTTTTCGAAACACCAGGTACGTACGTCAATTTTGAGGACAAAATTTCATAAGGAGGGGAGGTTGTAAGACCCCAACTTATTATAAATAAAATTGAATTTCTCTATTTAATATCATGAAATAATAAGGTGATAATTTGATATAATGCTTTGGTTATGGGTGAAATGTACAAATTTTGTAAAATAAGTAAGTGGTTATAAAATAATCATTGTTGTAAGGGAATATTCATTTGGTCGTGAAATATTCTTTTTGTCGGGAATATCGGTACGACGACGCAGTCATTTGTGGGCCCCATAACAGAATAACTGTCGGATAAAGAAAATGATAAATTTAAGCTTTATAAATAACTGCGTAATCGTTACCGTTAACACTGTTAGAATACCCGGTGGTAAAATACAGTAATACGCGTGGTTGCACAGTAGCACGGGGTATTGCACAATATTTTTGAATTATTGATTCTTACATAAGAAGGCACTACTCAATAATTATTACAGTAATTACTGTTCAATATTTTATTTTATAGATTCAATAATTGCTGCGTTGATATTTTATATTATTGTTCCAATAATTGTCACTGCACGGTATTTTCCATTATCAGATCAATAATTCATATTATTTGAATAATATTATTAGATATCATTATTGGCAATGTCTAGAAAGTTCTGTCTAAAGAGAAGTTTGGTCACCTAATTGCTCGCCAGTAAGGAGAAATCCTTATTGAAAAGTCCCCCTCTTTCCTGGGAACGGTCATAATTGTGATTCTGTAATATTATTTGTGAATAATTAATTATTAATTTATATGATAAGGAAATATTTATTTGATGTGGATATAAATGATGGATTTATTTATGTGGTTATAAATGAAGGAATTAATGTTGAGGGGTTTTATCAGTATTTTGTCGGAATGGAGGTTTTAAAAATCAAAACAGTGTTCTTAAAGCTCTATTATGTGAGTTATAATTTTAATCCGATTGTTGGATCGTTGTAATTTTTGGATATGTTATACATATATAAGTTGACTATATGTCCACAAATTTTGAACCGTTAAAAAGTAACGCATGATTTGTTATAAATTTTAAGAGGTGACTGATTTAGAAATGGTTGAAGTTTCTAAATTTATCATTTTGGAAAAAAATTCTAGAATTGGTGGGCCCCACTTTTGGTTGAAAAGAAATGTGCTCAAATTTTATTTCAAATATGGTGGGTGGCAATAGTAGCAGGTAAAGCCATCAGGTTACAGGTCAGGTCTGCTTCGGCGTGCTAGCATTTTCCTATAAATAGGGTGCTGAGTTAGAATTAAAAATTACACCAGAAACATAAGCTTTCTCTCTTTCTCTCTCTATATTATCGAGCGTATTTTGTGAGTATTTAGATACTTTGAGAGTTGCTATTCAGTACAAGTTTTATTCAGCATCATATCCGACATTTCATTTCGAAGTACTGTTTCTTTGAGGTAAGGGATGTTATTTTTTTCGTAAATGATATTATTTCTTTCAATATCATTATGCCGAAATATTGGTCTGAACTTTTTATCAAATTTGAAACTTTTTGTGTCGGGATTACTATTCACGTATACGACACTATTCACGTATACGACACTATTCACGAATACGACACTATTCACCGAAAAATAAAATTTTCTCTTCTTTGTCCCAGATGTCAATTATGGTTACTATCTTTGATTGTATCCATATTTTGATCGTCATTCTTGAATTTTACTCCATTATGATTTATTATGGAGTATTTTTAAACTTGAATTATCTAAAGTACGAATCACTAAACTTTGTCCTTTTATCGTACGAGATTCGTTCTCTAAATATTTTTCATCATCCTCAGTCATTAATGGTGATACTTGATGAATATCTTTGGCCTGTTGTATAAATATGAATGATTACCTGATGAATATCTTTGGCCCGTAGTGCAAAGATGAATAGGTGTTGAGATGAACATAACCAACTGGTGATACAAATGAATATCTTTGGCCCATAGTGCAAAGATGAATATTTGATTCAAGATGTATATTGATTGATGTTATAGGGATAAAATATTGATGATGGACTTTTAAATTCATAGATGATAGTAGGTTTCATTCTCTACTTAACTCTTCTAATGAATTATTGTTTCCGCTGCAGTTGTTGATCCAAAACTTGTTGTCTATTATATTCTATCAGATTTTTTCCTGTTGAAGACTATTGATAATTTGTTGTATATTATCTTAGTTATAATATTCTTTACTGGGCTAGTTGAGCTCACCCTTTTTCTTTTTGTTCCATTTTTCTTCTCAGGAAGTGAGAATATAGCAGGAACTAGCCGAGGTATGGAGTGATGATTCTAGAAAGTTGTTTTAGCAGTCCTCACTATTTTTGTAAAATAGTGTATCAATAATTGTAATGAAGACTCCTTTTGAGTTTTAATACTGTCTATTAGACAATATTTGTATTTAAACTCACAGTTTATGTGTTGTCGTATTTTGCACTATAATTATAGTAATGAAGTTGTATTTATTTCTGTACCATGTATTTGACGACTCAGAATGGGTGATGTATACCTATTTTGGGGGCGTCACACTTACGTAAGAAGTCACTCAGTTTTATTCAATTATTGCAACAGTAGTTGCTTTATAGTATCTCATATTATTGATTCAATTATTGTCACAGTATCATCTGCACAATATTTTATATTATTAAATTAATAATTGAGACAACACATTTATTCATATTATTATTTACATTATTGACAATGTCTAGAAAGTTCTGTCGATAAAAGGGGTTAGGTTATTTAATTGCGCGTCAATAAGGAGAAATCCTTATCGAAAAGCCCCCTCTTTCTTGAGAATAATCAGGTTATCAATATTGTGAGTTATAATATTGATGATGAATAATTGTTAAAAGATTTAAAATGTGTTTATTGAAGATAAATGATTTATGGTAAATATGTATTCAATTTTTGATATAAATAAAGGGGTTTGTCATGAGGCGTTTGTTGTAAGTTTGACTTATTATTCCATGGGGAGATGTACTAATTTTTTGGACCGTCGATTGTGGTTTTAATAGTAAATCAATATGAATCGTCGATTGTGGTTTTAATAGTAAATCAATCTGGATCGTCAGTTGTGATTTTAATAGTAAATCAATCTGGACCGTCGGTTGTAGTTTTAATAGTAAATCAATATGGATCGTCGGTTGTGATTTTTATAGTAAATCAATATGGACAGTCCGTGAATAAGTTACTATTTAGTCCATTCTCCTATAAATAGAAGCTTATTTATTCTTTCATTCTCACCAATTCACTAAGACTCACAAGAGAGAAAGAAGAAGAATATTTTTCTACTTCACTATTGTAGTATCTAATCTCTTACTAAGGTAAGGGATATTATTTTTCATATTCAGTCTTTATTAATCTGCGGGAGTAACATGTCTACGCGGATTACCGCATGCATGGTGAATAACCTTTCTTACTCATTCTTTATTTGTGGAAAAGATCTGTCTACACGGATTACCGCATGACGGGTGAAAATTCATTTGCAATTTCGTATATTATTTCTTTTCATATTCTTAAATCTAAACTTACTATGGTAAGTATTGCTTCTATAATCCCTGAAATTAGTAGAATATCCTTGAGTTTTACGCTTCATCTAGTATCATTTAATTGGAATATTGGTATGAACTTTGTTATTAAATTTTAATATTTTTATTTAGGGTACTATTCATGGGATACTATTCACTAGGGTACTATTTATTCGGGGTACTTTGCATGACGGGGTACTATTCATTTGGTACTATTCATTCGGATACTATTCACGGGATACTATTCAGGACAAAAGTGATTTCTTTTCTGTCCAAATTATTTTTGATACATGAATATTATTATTAAATTTTAATCCATAATTAGTTATTATGTTGACAATTTAGACATTTTTGAACTCTGGATAAATTAAATTATAAATCTCTAAATATTTATCCTTGATCTCACTTGATTAATTCCTTATATCATTATTATCATCCTCATGCTTTTGTTGTGGTAAAAGTCATCTTTAGCTCGTAGTGCATAGATGGACAATTGTTTGGCATGATCATGACCACTGGTGATACTAACGAATATCATTGGCCCGTAGTGCATGGATGATTTGATGATGTGAAATGTCTATTGATTGGTATTACAGAGATAAAATATTGATGATGAATTTTTAAATCATAGAAGATAGTAGACATCATTCTCTACTTGACTCTTCTAATGGATTATTGTTTCCGCTGCAGTTGTTGATCTAAAACTTGTTGTCTATTGTATTCTATCAGATTTTTTCCTGTTGAGAACTAAGGATAATTTTTCTTATATTATCTTAGTCATAATATTCTTTACTGGGCTAATTGAGCTCACCCTTTTCCTTTTGGTTCTATTGTTCTTCTCAGGAGGCGAGAATGTAGCTGGGACTAGTCGGGGAGTGGAGTAATGGTCTAAGATGGTTATTTTAGTAATCCCCACTATTTTGTAAAATAGTGTGTCAATAATTGCAATGAGGATTTCATTTAAGTTTGGATATTATCTATGAGGCAATATTTGTATTAAAACTCACAGCGTATGTTTTGTCGTATTTTACATTATAATTAATTGTTGTATTTGAATTCTGTATTTGGTGACTCAGAATGGGTTGTATGGACCTATTTTGGGGGCATCACAGTTGGTATCAGAGCTTAGGGATATGATCTCTGGCGGAAATCTGGGTTAGTACTAGGAGGGGAGAGATGAATAAAACCTTCGCTAGTGTGTCCTACCTAAGCTTATTTATTATTTAATTGGTCGGTCAAAATATAGAGATAATATGTGGCATGTCAATTTCTTTAATTAACCCATGTTTTGTGATAGCATTTGAGAATGACATCTAAAAATTTTGAGATAAACAATGGAGCACATGCGACCATTGAGACACTGTCAATCAATAACCAGGATAATGTGTATCAAGAAGCTAATAATCCTCCTGTAAATAACAACACTGACCAAATGATGAACGATGAGATATTTAGGAGCTTTCTACAATTCATGCAACACCAAACGAGAGAGACTCCTGTTCAAAATATAGGTGGAAACAATGGTAACTCACGACTGATCATTGCTAAGCAATTCAAGGAGTTGGGACCACCGGAGTTTTTGGGAAAGCCAGAGCCACTTAAGGCAGAGGCATGGATTAAGCAGATTACCAAGATATTTGATGTATTGGGATGCACTGAAGAGCAAAAGGTTTTCTTCGCCACCTTTATGTTGTGAGGAGAGGCAGATTACTGGTGGGAATCTATAAAATGCACTCATCTTTCCGTACTGAAGATGTCTTGGGAGAAGTTCTAAGAATTGTTCAACGACAAGTACTTTTCAGAGAGTATTCGTCACATGAAGGAGGTGAAATTCATCAAGCTGGAACAGATCAATATGACCGTTCGCAATATGAGGCAAAGTTTACGGAGTTATCCCAATTTATATCCCATTTGGTAGATAATGAAGGGCGTATGATATGAATGTTTATGAGAGGTTTGAAACCTAAAATTCGTTAATACCTTATTTTTCACAAACTGTGTTTGTATTCAGATGTTATGAATAGGGTTCAATTATTGGAGCACGATAATGGGTCCACCCAACCAAAAGATAACAACCGACAAAACGATAATGGTCATACCAGTGGAAACAGTCATCGGAGCAGTGATAACAAACGTGGAGGAAATTATATATCATGCCAGAAATGGTAACCACTTCGGTGGTAATCCTGGCCAATATAATAGAAGAAATGAGTCAAGTAGAAATTTCAAAAAGAGAAGGTTCAATAATGCTGGAAAGAAAGCAGCACCAATGTGACAACCCCAAAACAGGTCCATTCCACCCAACCCATTTTGAGTCGTCAAATACATGGTACAGAAAATAACTACAACTTTATTACAACAATTGTCGTGCAAAATACAACAACACATATGCTGTGAGTTTGGATACAAATATATACCAAATGTGACACATGTTCCAACCGTGAACATCACCTCACAATGACACCTTACATAAAGGTATAGTCAAAAACTGTTTTGGAAATTAGAATCTTTGGGAAGTGCTTAAGAAAACTTTCGTACATGGGAGGCCATGCTTCTAGGTTGTGATAGATATCATATGGCCACAGAATTATCCTTGGTTTACCCAATAGACCCCAAAGAAAAACGAGAAGATTACTATCATATTCTTCCCAATGGTGAGTCTTCTCTTGACTTATCATTATCTCCACTGTCTCTAATTGAGAATTATACTTCAAACAAACACCAAGGTTATATAGGTAGTGCCCATAGATATACTCAGCAAGTGGATGAGCACAACCCTATCTTATGATGACACGAGGTTGTATGTCATTAGACATCTTGTATGACAGTGGCAAAACACCCTTCCAACGTTAGGTTTGCCTCACCCTATTGGATTCACCAAATATAACTACTAAATGAACTTTTCTATACTGCTTCGGGAGAACATCCACAGCTAGAGACCACCGTTCTATTTCCCCGTTACCCTCGCTCGACCCAGCTACACTCTTATTACCTGAAAGGAATTGTGAAGCAAAAGGGTGAGCACAACTAGCTCAGTAAAGAATATCATGACTAAAGATAATTAAATTATCAATAGCCTTCATCAATAATAAATCAGAGATTTAGAACATATGGTAAATGATAAAAATTTCAACCATAGTTGCAGCGGAACGAGCAATCCATTAGAAGAGTCAAATAGACTATAAAGTCTATTATTTTCTCCATGTTAAAAATCCACCAACAATGTTTTATCCCTGTAACATCAATCAACAATTCTGGTCTACAATCATATGAATAACTCATAATCATAACTGTAGTTCTAAATTCATCTTCTCATCTAGGACGAAGATAATTTTCATCACCTGAAACATCAAACATCATGGTTATACCAAATCACAGTTCCTGTTCATAATCATACTAATAACTTCATCTTTGCACTACGGGCCAAAGATATTCATCAACAAGTCATCTTTGCACTACAGGCCAAAGATATTCATCCACAGTTCATCTTTGCATTACTGGCCAAAGATATTCATCTACAATTCATCTTTGCACTACAGGCCAAAGATATTCCTCAACAATTCATATTTGCACTACAGGCCAAATATATTCATATCTCAAAGAAATATATAATCATTTCAGAATTTATATACACCATAATTATAACCATGTTAATCAATTCATCTTTACACTTAAGCTAAAGATATTCAATTGTAAATTCAATGGTCATGATCATACCAGTCACAATTCAACTTTGCACTACAGGCCAAAGAGAACCCTAGTCATGATCATACCAATAATCTACCCATCTTTACACTCCAGTGAAAGAGAAATTCAACATCAGGGTTATAAAAATGTTATATATGATAATAAAATCAATATAATCAACATATAGATTTAATCTCAAGAGTAATATTCATAAATCAACTATAATTTGGTTAGTAAAAGAAACCAATTTTGTCGTGAATAGTAACTCGTGAATAGTAACTCATGAATAGTAACTCGTGAATAGTAACTCGTGAATAGTAACACCGACTCAAAAAGGTAGAAATTCCACAATAAAATTCATACCAATATTTCGGTATAATGATATTGAAAGAATAACATTTCTTAAGCTTATAAACAATTTATTTAAATTGTTTACACTTTACTAATTAATGCATTTAATCATCATAAAATGTCAACTCTTAAGATTTCATCATCAATAACCAAAACCCTCATCAAAAATCTGCATATACCTCATATAGGATTCTCAAGCCATAAAATCCTATTTTCCAATTTTCTTTCCTCACAAAACATATTTAATTCATTTACTCATAACTAGACCATTTTCATAAAAAATACCAAATCAGTTCCAAAAATATTTCTTTTCTGGGATTTAGCATAATATAGTCCCATAGTGAACATATATTTTTCTCAGAATTTTTAAAAGTCATTTACTATTTTTCATATGGCCAAAATAGCCGAATATTTAGACATTTATCAAAAATTATACTTTTGTCCAAAAATTCTGAAATTTTCAGAGTATACTTCTATCATACACATGTACTCCCAATAAAAATTTCATCAATTTTGGAGTTAACCACAAGGAATTATAAGCAGTTACTTTTAAAATAGTCTTTTCTCATAAAATTCATAACTCTCAATCTATACATCCAAAAATCTCCATTTTTGGACACAATCAATAAAACTCATCAAAATATCATTTCAAATTTTTCTAGAATTTTTGAAGTTCAGAAAAATTACGAAACTGAAAAATATAACAACTCTTAAAATCCATTACTATCCCTTACTATCCCTTACCTCAAAAGAGCAGTACTTCTGACTGGATATCGGATATGATGCTGAAGGAAACTTGCACTAATGAATAGAAACTCACAGAGTATCTAAATACTCACAAATACACTCAATAATCTAGAGAGAGAAAGAGAGAAAACTTATGTTTCTGGTGTGATTTTCAATTCTAACTTAGCCCTCTATTTATAGGAAAATTTTGGTAGGTTTGACCTGCAACCTGATGGCTTTACCTGCTACTATTCCCACCCACCACATTTGAAATATAATTCAGCACATTTCTTCACCAACCACAAGTGGGGCCCACCAATTCTAGAATTTTCCACCAAAATGATAAACTCCGAAAATTCAACAATTTCTGAACCAGTCATATCGTAAAATTCATAATAAATCATACGTTCATTTTTAACGGTTCAAAATTTGTGGGCATATACTCAACTTATATATGTATAACATATCCAAAAATTACCACGATCCAACGGTCGGATTAAAAATTATAACCCCCGGAAAATATCTCAAAAACCCTAATTTTTAATACCTCCATTCCGACAAAAATACTGATAAAAACCTCAACATTAACTCCTTCATTTTTAACCACAAAAATATATCCCTCATTTATATCCATATAAAATAAATATTTCCTTATCATATGAATCAATAATTAATTATTCACAAATAATATTACAGAATCACATTTATGACAACCAGGCCGTTCCCAGAAAAGAGGGGGCTTTCCAATAAGGATTTCTCCTTACTGGCGCGCAATTAGATGACCAAACCTCTCCTTAGACAGAACTTTCTAGACATTGCCAATAATGCTATCTAATAATATTATTCAAATAATATGAATTATTGATCTGATAATAGAAAATACTGTGCAGCAACAATTATTGAAACAACAATAATATAAAATATCAACGCAGCAATTATTGAATCAATAAAGTAAAATATTGAACAGTAATTACTGTGACAATTATTGAGTAGTGCCTTCTTACGTAAGAATCAATAATTTTAAAAATACTGTGCAATACCGTGTGCTACTGTGCAATAACGCGTATTACTGTATTTTAACCACCGGGTATTCCAACAGTGTTAACGGTAACAACTACGCCGTTATTTGTAAAAACTCAAATTTGTCGTTTTCTTCACCCGACAGTTATTCGTTATGGGGCCCACAAATAGCTGCGCCGTCGTACGAATATTCCCCGACAGAAAGAATATTCCACGACCAAACGAATATTCCCCGACAACAATGATTATTTTATAACCACTTGCTTATTTTGAAAAAAAAAATTCATATTTCACCCATAACTTTAAACTTTTATCAATTTAACCATTTACTAAATAGTAATTATAAGAAAAATTGAATACTTTTATTTCATAAAATTCGGGGATTTACAATCTCCCCTCCTTATGAAATTTCGTCCCCGAAATTTACGTACCTGGTATTTCAAAGAGTTGAGAATACCTTGCTTTCATTTCAGATTTCATCTTCCCTGTCATCATGATTTCTCCATTGCTCATCTCCTGTATTTCAGATATCATTCTAGAATACAGCTTCAAAACAAGGGTTAATTGAACAAATTAACATATCACATAATATCCCATATTATGACTGACCAACAAATAAGCTTAGGTAGGACACACTAGCGAAGGATTTACTCATCTCTCCCCTCCTAGTTATATTTTCCGATCTCCGCCATAGATCATATCCCTAAGCTCTGATACCACCTGTGACAACCCCAAAACAGGTCCATTCCACCCAACCCATTTTGAGTCGTCAAATACATGGTACAGAAAATAACTACAACTTTATTACAACAATTGTCGTGCAAAATACAACAACACATATGCTGTGAGTTTGGATACAAATATATACCAAATGTGACTCATGTTCCAACCGTGGACATCACCTCACAATGACACCTTACATAAAGGTATAGTCAAAAACTGTTTTAGAAATTAGAATCTTTGGGAAGTGCTCAAGGAAACCTTCGTACATGGGAGGCCATGCGTCTAGGTTATGATAGATATCATATGGCCACAGAATTATCCTTGGTTGACCCAATAGACCCCAAAGAAAAACGAGAAGATTACTATCATATTCTTCCCAATGGTGAGTCTTCTCTTGACTTATCATTATCTCCACTGTCTCTAATTGAGAATTATACTTCAAACAAACACCAAGATTATATAGGTAGTGCCCATAGATATACTCAGCAAGTGGATGAGCACAACCCTGTCTTATGATGACACGAGGTTGTATGTCATTAGACATCTTGTATGATAGTGGCAAAACACCCTTCCAACGTTGGGTTCGCCTCACCCTATTGGATTCACCAAATATAACTACTAAATGAACTTTTCTATACTGCTTCGGGAGAACATCCACAGCTAGAGACCACCGTTCTATTTCCCCGTTACCCTCGCTCGACCCAGCTACACTCTTATTACCTGAAAGGAATTGTGAAGCAAAAGGGTGAGCACAACTAGCTCAGTAAAGAATATCATGACTAAAGATAATTAAATTATCAATAGCCTTCATCAATAATAAATCAGAGATTTAGAACATATGGTAAATGATAAAAATTTCAACCATAGTTGCAGCGGAACGAGCAATCCATTAGAAGAGTCAAATAGACTATAAAGTCTATTATCTTCTCCATGTTAAAAATCCACCAACAATGTTTTATCCCTGTAACATCAATCAACAATTCTGGTCCACAATCATATGAATAACTCATAATCATAACTGTAGTTCTAAATTCCTTTTCTCATCCAGGACGAAGATAATTTTCATCACCTGAAACATCAAAGATCATGGTTATACCAAATCACAGTTCCTGTTCATAATCATACTAATAACTTCATCTTTGCACTACGGGCCAAAGATATTCATCAACAAGTCATCTTTGCACTACAGGCCAAAGATATTCATCAACAGTTCATCTTTGCACTACTGGCCAAAGATATTCATCAACAATTCATCTTTGCACTACAGGCCAAAGATATTCCTCAACAATTCATATTTGCACTACAGGCCAAATATATTCATATCTCAAAGAAATATATAATCATTTCAGAATTTATATAAACAATAATTATAACCATGTTGATCAATTCACCTTTGCACTTAAGCTAAAGATATTCAATTATAAATTCAATGGTCATGATCATACCAGTCACAATTCAACTTTGCACTACAGGCCAAAGAGAACCCTAGTCATGATCATACCAATAATCTACCCATCTTTACACTCCAGTGAAAGAGAAATTCAACATCAGGGTTATAAAAATGTTATATATGATAATAAAATCAATATAATCAACATATAGATTTAATCTCAAGAGTAATATTCATAAATCAACTATAATTTGGTTAGTAAAAGAAACCAATTTTGTCGTGAATAGTAACTCGTGAATAGTAACTCGTGAATAGTAACACCGACTCAAAAAGGTAGAAATTCCACAATAAAATTCATACCAATATTTCGGTATAATGATATTGAAAGAATAACATTTCTTAAGCTTATAAACAATTTATTTAAATTGTTTACACTTTACTAATTAATGCATTTAATCATCATAAAATGCCAACTCTTAAGATTTCATCATCAATAACCAAAACCCTCATCAAAAATCTGCATATACCTCATATAGGATTCTCAAGCCATAAAATCCTATTTTCCAATTTTCTTTCTTCACAAAACATATTTAATTCATTTACTCATAACTAGACCATTTTCATGAAAAATACCAAATCAGTTCCAAAAATATTTCTTTTCTGGGATTTAGCATAATATAGTCCCATAGTGAACATATATTTTTCTCAGAATTTTTAAAAGTCATTTACTATTTTTCATATGGCCAAAATAGCCGAATATTTAGACATTTATCAAAAATTGTACTTTTGTCCAAAAATTCTGAAATTTACAGAGTATACTTCTATCATATACATGTACTCCCAATAAAAATTTCATCAATTTTGGAGTTAACCACAAGGAATTATAAGCAGTTACTTTTAAAATAGTCTTTTCTCATAAAATTCATAACTCTCAATCTATACATCCAAAAATCACCATTTTTGGACACAATCAATAAAACTTATCAAAATATCATTTCAAATTTTTCCAGAATTTTTGAAGTTCAGAAAAATTACGAAACTGAAAAATATAACAACCCTTAAAATCCCTTACTATCCCTTACTATCCCTTACCTCAAAAGAGCAGTACTTCTGACTGGATATCGGATATGATGCTGAAAGAAACTTGCACTGATGAATAGAAACTCACAAGTATCTAAATACTCACAAAATACACTCATAATATAGAGAGAGAAAGAGAGAAAGCTTATGTTTCTGGTGTGATTTTCAATTCTAACTTAGCCCTCTATTTATAGGAAAATTTTGGTAGGTTTGACCTGCAACCTGATGGCTTTACCTGCTACTATTCCCACCCACCACATTTGAAATATAATTCAGCACATTTCTTCACCAACCACAAGTGGGGCCCACCAATTCTAGAATTTTCCACCAAAATGATAAACTCCGAAAATTCAACAATTTCTGAACCAGTCATCTCGTAAAATTCATAATAAATCATACGTTCATTTTTAACGGTTCAAAATTTGTGGGCATATACTCAACTTATATATGTATAACATATCCAAAAATTACCACGATCCAACGGTCGGATTAAAAATTATAACCCCCGCAAAATATCTCAAAAACCCTGATTTTTAATACCTCCATTCCGACAAAAATACTGATAAAAACCTCAACATTAACTCCTTCATTTTTAACCACAAAAATATATCCCTCATTTATATCCACATAAAATAAATATTTCCTTATCATATGAATCAATAATTAATTATTCACAAATAATATTACAGAATCACATTTATGACAACCAGGCCGTTCCCAGGAAAGAGGGGGCTTTCCAATAAGGATTTCTCCTTACTGGCGCGCAATTAGATGACCAAACCTCTCCTTAGACAGAACTTTCTAGACATTGCCAATAATGCTATCTAATAATATTATTCAAATAATATGAATTATTGATCTGATAATAGAAAATACTGTGCAGCAACAATTATTGAAACAACAATAATATAAAATATCAACGCAGCAATTATTGAATCAATAAAATAAAATATTGAACAGTAATTACTGTAACAATTATTGAGTAGTGCCTTCTTACGTAAGAATCAATAATTTCAAAAATACTGTGCAATACCGTGTGCTACTGTGCAATAACGCGTATTACTGTATTTTAACCACCGGGTATTCTAACAGTGTTAACGGTAACAACTACGCCGTTATTTGTAAAAACTCAAATTTGTCGTTTTCTTCACCCGACAATTATTCGTTATGGGGCCCACAAATAGCTGCGCCGTCGTACGAATATTCCCCGACAGAAAGAATATTCCACGACCAAACGAATATTCCCCGACAACAATGATTATTTTATAACCACTTGCTTATTTTGAAAAAAAAAATTCATATTTCACCCATAACTTTAAACTTTTATCAATTTAACCATTTACTGAATAGTAATTATAAGAAAAATTGAATACTTTTATTTCATAAAATTCGGGGTCTTACAATCTCCCCTCCTTATGAAATTTCGTCCCCGAAATTTACGTACCTGGTATTTCAAAGAGTTGAGAATACCTTGCTTTCATTTCAGATTTCATCTTCCCTGTCATCATGATTTCTCCATTGCTCATCTCCTGTATTTCAGATATCATTCTAGAATACAGCTTCAAAACAAGGGTTAATTGAACAAATTAACATATCACATAATATCCCAATATTATGACTGACCAACAAATAAGCTTAGGTAGGACACACTAGCGAAGGATTTACTCATCTCTCCCCTCCTAGTTATATTTTCCGATCTCCGCCATAGATCATATCCCTAAGCTCTGATACCACCTGTGACAACCCCAAAACAGGTCCATTCCACCCAACCCATTTTGAGTCGTCAAATACATGGTACAGAAAATAACTACAACTTTATTACAACAATTGTCGTGCAAAATACAACAACACATATGCTGTGAGTTTGGATACAAATATATACCAAATGTGACTCATGTTCCAACCGTGGACATCACCTCACAATGACACCTTACATAAAGGTATAGTCAAAAACTGTTTTAGAAATTAGAATCTTTGGGAAGTGCTCAAGGAAACCTTCGTACATGGGAGGCCATGCGTCTAGGTTATGATAGATATCATATGGCCACAGAATTATCCTTGGTTGACCCAATAGACCCCAAAGAAAAACGAGAAGATTACTATCATATTCTTCCCAATGGTGAGTCTTCTCTTGACTTATCATTATCTCCACTGTCTCTAATTGAGAATTATACTTCAAACAAACACCAAGATTATATAGGTAGTGCCCATAGATATACTCAGCAAGTGGATGAGCACAACCCTGTCTTATGATGACACGAGGTTGTATGTCATTAGACATCTTGTATGATAGTGGCAAAACACCCTTCCAACGTTGGGTTCGCCTCACCCTATTGGATTCACCAAATATAACTACTAAATGAACTTTTCTATACTGCTTCGGGAGAACATCCACAGCTAGAGACCACCGTTCTATTTCCCCGTTACCCTCGCTCGACCCAGCTACACTCTTATTACCTGAAAGGAATTGTGAAGCAAAAGGGTGAGCACAACTAGCTCAGTAAAGAATATCATGACTAAAGATAATTAAATTATCAATAGCCTTCATCAATAATAAATCAGAGATTTAGAACATATGGTAAATGATAAAAATTTCAACCATAGTTGCAGCGGAACGAGCAATCCATTAGAAGAGTCAAATAGACTATAAAGTCTATTATCTTCTCCATGTTAAAAATCCACCAACAATGTTTTATCCCTGTAACATCAATCAACAATTCTGGTCCACAATCATATGAATAACTCATAATCATAACTGTAGTTCTAAATTCCTTTTCTCATCCAGGACGAAGATAATTTTCATCACCTGAAACATCAAAGATCATGGTTATACCAAATCACAGTTCCTGTTCATAATCATACTAATAACTTCATCTTTGCACTACGGGCCAAAGATATTCATCAACAAGTCATCTTTGCACTACAGGCCAAAGATATTCATCAACAGTTCATCTTTGCACTACTGGCCAAAGATATTCATCAACAATTCATCTTTGCACTACAGGCCAAAGATATTCCTCAACAATTCATATTTGCACTACAGGCCAAATATATTCATATCTCAAAGAAATATATAATCATTTCAGAATTTATATAAACAATAATTATAACCATGTTGATCAATTCACCTTTGCACTTAAGCTAAAGATATTCAATTATAAATTCAATGGTCATGATCATACCAGTCACAATTCAACTTTGCACTACAGGCCAAAGAGAACCCTAGTCATGATCATACCAATAATCTACCCATCTTTACACTCCAGTGAAAGAGAAATTCAACATCAGGGTTATAAAAATGTTATATATGATAATAAAATCAATATAATCAACATATAGATTTAATCTCAAGAGTAATATTCATAAATCAACTATAATTTGGTTAGTAAAAGAAACCAATTTTGTCGTGAATAGTAACTCGTGAATAGTAACTCGTGAATAGTAACACCGACTCAAAAAGGTAGAAATTCCACAATAAAATTCATACCAATATTTCGGTATAATGATATTGAAAGAATAACATTTCTTAAGCTTATAAACAATTTATTTAAATTGTTTACACTTTACTAATTAATGCATTTAATCATCATAAAATGCCAACTCTTAAGATTTCATCATCAATAACCAAAACCCTCATCAAAAATCTGCATATACCTCATATAGGATTCTCAAGCCATAAAATCCTATTTTCCAATTTTCTTTCTTCACAAAACATATTTAATTCATTTACTCATAACTAGACTATTTTCATAAAAAATACCAAATCAGTTCCAAAAATATTTCTTTTCTGGGATTTAGCATAATATAGTCCCATAGTGAACATATATTTTTCTCAGAATTTTTAAAAGTCATTTACTATTTTTCATATGGCCAAAATAGCCGAATATTTAGACATTTATCAAAAATTATACTTTTGTCCAAAAATTCTGAAATTTTCAGAGTATACTTCTATCATATACATGTACTCCCAATAAAAATTTCATCAATTTTGGAGTTAACCACAAGGAATTATAAGCAGTTACTTTTAAAATAGTCTTTTCTCATAAAATTCATAACTCTCAATCTATACATCCAAAAATCACCATTTTTGGACACAATCAATAAAACTCATCAAAATATCATTTCAAATTTTTCCAGAATTTTTGAAGTTCAGAAAAATTACGAAACTGAAAATATAACAACCCTTAAAATCCATTACTATCCCTTACTATCCCTTACCTCAAAAGAGCAGTACTTCTGACTGGATATCGGATATGATGCTGAAGGAAACTTGCACTGATGAATAGAAACTCACAGAGTATCTAAATACTCACAAATACACTCAATAATCTAGAGAGAGAAAGAGAGAAAACTTATGTTTCTGGTGTGATTTTCAATTCTAACTTAGCCCTCTATTTATAGGAAAATTTTAGTAGGTTTGACCTGCAACCTGATGGCTTTACCTGCTACTATTCCCACCCACCACATTTGAAATATAATTCAGCACATTTCTTCACCAACCACAAGTGGGGCCCACCAATTCTAGAATTTTCCACCAAAATGATTAACTCCGAAAATTCAACAATTTCTGAACCAGTCATCTCGTAAAATTCATAATAAATCATACGTTCATTTTTAACGGTTCAAAATTTGTGGGCATATACTCAACTTATATATGTATAACATATCCAAAAATTACCACGATCCAACGGTCGGATTAAAAATTATAACCCCCGCAAAATATCTCAAAAATCCTAATTTTTAATACCTCCATTCCGACAAAAATACTGATAAAAACCTCAACATTAACTCCTTCATTTTTAACCACAAAAATATATCCCTCATTTATATCCATATAAAATAAATATTTCCTTATCATATGAATCAATAATTAATTATTCACAAATAATATTACAGAATTACATTTATGACAACCAGGCCGTTCTCAGGAAAGAGGGGGCTTTCCAATAAGGATTTCTCCTTACTAGCGCGCAATTAGATGACCAAACCTCTCCTTAGACAGAACTTTCTAGACATTGCCAATAATGCTATCTAATAATATTATTCAAATAATATGAATTATTGATCTGATAATAGAAAATACTGTGCAGCAACAATTATTGAAACAAAAATAATATAAAATATCAACGCAGCAATTATTGAATCAATAAAGTAAAATATTGAACAGTAATTACTGTGACAATTATTGAGTAGTACCTTCTTACGTAAGAATCAATAATTTTAAAAATACTGTACAATACCGTGTGCTAATGTGCAATAACGCGTATTACTGTATTTTAACCACCGGGTATTCCAACAGTGTTAACGGTAACAACTATGCCGTTATTTGTAAAAACTCAAATTTGTCGTTTTCTTCACCCGACAATTATTCGTTATGGGGCCCACAAATAGCTGCGCCGTCGTACGAATATTCCCTGACAGAAAGAATGTTCCACGACCAAACGAATATTCCCCGATAACAATGATTATTTTATAACCACTTGCTTATTTTGAAAAAAAATAAAATTCATATTTCACCCATAACTTTAAACTTTTATCAATTTAACCATTTACTAAATAGTAATTATAAGAAAAATTGAATACTTTTATTTCATAAAATTCGGGGTCTTACAACCAACACCTGTTTTTAAGGAAAGAGAACGACCACCGGTCGTATGCTACAAATGCGGACAGGAGGGACACATCAGTTCAAACTGTACGCAGCAAACCAAAGTGTGTTTCAATTATGGAAAGGAAGGTCATTTAGCTCGATTTTGTCATACAGCGAAGTCAAGTTCAGCTGGGACGTTGACACCAAAGGCTGTCCCAGACAAGTCAAAGCCGGTAATTCAAGAGAGAACGTTTGTCGTGACCTTCCAAAAAGCGAGGAACCCGAACAAAGTTATCACGGGTAAGCTAATCATAAACTCTTGCGAAGTATATACCTTATTAGATACCGGTTATACCCATTCTTTTATTTCACCTGCTTGTGCTCAACGTTTAAATTTGACTCTAGAGAAATTAGACTTTGACTTATATGTTGAAACTCCGCTGGGAGAAACCTTCGTTACATCCACCATTTATAAATCTTGTTTGTTTCAAATCGACACTTTCACATTACCTGTTGATCTCATCTCTTTGAAAATACTTGCATTTGATGTGATTTTAAGGATTAATTAGTTAACTACTCATCATGCTAAAATTGATTATTTTCGTAAGGTCGTTAGTTTTCATATTCCTAACCAACCTATTATGCAAATTCAAGCAACCAAACCACTAAAGTCAATCACTGTCATATCAAGTCATAAAGCCATTCGTTTATTAAAAAACGGATGTCAAGCTTTCTTAGCCCATGTCACGGATTTAAACAAAAATACATCAGATTTGGATGATATTTCTATTGTTAATAAATTTTCTGACATATTTCCCGAAAAACTTCATGGCCTACCCCCAGAATGTGAAATTGAATTTTGTATTGACCTTGAACCCGGTACAAAACCCATTTCTAAAACTCCATATTGAATGGCTCCTATTAAACTTCAGGAGTTAAAAACCCAACTACATGAACTGTTAGACATCGATTTCATTCGTCCTAGTACATCTCCTTATGGTGCTCATGTTCTATTCGTAAAGAAGAAAGATGGGAGTATGCGACTTTGCATTGACTATCGAAAGTTGAATTATGTCACCATCAAAAATAGGTACCCGTTACCTCACATTGATGACCTGTTTGACCAGTTGCAAGGTGCTAAATTCTTTTTAAAGATCGATCTTCTTTTCGAATATCATCAATTAAAGATTAAAATTGATGACATTTTAAAGATTACTTTCAGAACTCGGTACGAGCATTATAAATTCCTAGTCACAACTTTTGGATTGACTAATACTCTTGCTGCCTTCATGGATATGATGAACCGAGTATTCAAGGAATATTTGAATTATTTTGTGGTTGTCTTTATTGATGACATTCTCATCTACTCCAAAAATCGTGAAGATCATGAGAAACACTTGAGACTGATACCCTAAAAGCTTCGTGAAAATAAGCTATATGCCAAGTTGAAGAAATGCGAGTTCTCATTTGAGGAAGTAGCATTCCTTGGGCATGTGATATCAAAACATGGAATATCAGTTGACCCGGCGAAGATTGAAGCAATACAAAGTTGGGAACAACCTAAGTCAGTAACTGTAAGACCCCGAATTTTATGAAATAAAAGTATTCAATTTTTCTTATAATTACTATTCAGTAAATGGTTAAATTGATAAAAGTTAAAGTTAAGGGTGATATATGAAATTTTTTTCAAAATAAGCAAGTGGTTAAAAAATATTCATTGTTATCGGAGAATATTCGTTTGGTCGTGGAATATTCTTTCTGTCGAATAATATTCGTACGACGGCGCAGCCATTTGTGGGCCCCATAACAGAATAATTGTCGGATGAAGAAAACGACAAATTTGAGTTTTTACAAATAACGACGTAGTTGTTACTGTTAACACTGTTGGAATACCCGGTGGTTAAAATACAGTAATACGCGTTATTGCACAGTAGCACACGATACTGCACAATATTTTTGAAATTATTGATTCTTACGTAAGAAGGCACTACTCAATAATTGTTACAGTAGTTACTGTTCAATATTTTATTGATTCAATAATTACTGCATTGATATTTTATATTATTGTTGTTTCAATAATTGTCACTGCACAGTATTTTCCTTTATCAGATCAATAATTCATATTATTTGAATAATATTATTAGATAACATTATTGGCAATATCTAGAAAGTTCTGTCTAAGGAGAGGTTTGGTCATCTAATTGCGCGCCAGTCAGGAGAAATTCTTATTAGAAAGCCTCTTTTTTCCTGGGAACGACCTAGTTGTCACAAATGTGATTCTGTAATATTATTTGTGAATAATTAATTATTGATTCATATGATAAGAAAATATTTATTTTATGTGGATATAAATGAGGGATATATTTTTGTGGTTAAAAATGAAGGAGTTAATGTTGAGGTTTTTATCAGTATTTTTGTCGGAATGGAGGTATTAAAAATCAGGGTTTTTGAGATATTTTGCGGGGGTTATAAATTTTAATCCGACCGTTGGATCGTGGTAATTTTTGGATATGTTATACATATATAAGTTGAGTATATGTCCACAAATTTTGAACCGTTAAAAATGAACGTATGATTTATTATGAATTTTACGAGATGACTGGTTTAAAAATTGTTGAATTTTCGGAGTTTATCATTTTGATGAAAAATTCTAGAATTGGTGGGCTCCACTCTTGGTTGGTGAAGAAATGTGCTGAGATTTTTATTCAAATGTGATGGGTGGGAATAGTAGCAGGTAAAGCCATCAGGTTGCAGGTTAAGTCTGCTTCGGCGTGCTAACATTTTCCTATAAATAGAGGGCTAAGTTAGAATTAAAAATCACACCAGAAACATAAGCTTTCTCTCTTTCTCTCTCTATATTATGAAGCATATTTTGTGAGTATTTAGACACTTTGAGAGTTGCTATTCAGTGCAAGTTTCCTTCGGCTTTGCATTCCAGTCAGAAATACTGCACTTTTGAGGTAAGGGATAGTAAGGGATTTTAAGGGTTGTTATGATTTTCAGTTTCGTAATTTTTCTGAACTTCAAAAATTTTGAAAAAATTTGAAATGATATTTTGATGAGTTTTATGTATTGTGTCCAAAAATGGTGATTTTTGGATGTGTAGATTAAAAGTTATGAATTTTACTGGAAAAGACTATTTTAAAAGTAACCGCTTATAACTCCTTGTGGTTAACTCCAAAATTGATGAATTTTTTATTGGAAGTATATCTATATAATATCAGTGTACTCTGTGAATTTCAGAATTTTTGGATAAAAGTACAATTTATGATAAATGTCTAAATATTCGGCGGTCTTGGCCATATGAAAAATAGTAAATGAGTTTTAAAAATTCTGAAAAAAATATATGTTCACTATGGGACTATATTATGCTAAATTCCAGAAAAAAAAAATATTTTTGGAACTGATTTGGTATTTTTCATGAAAATAGTCTAGTTATGAGTAAATGAATTAAATATGTTTTGTGAAGTAAGAAAATTGAAAAAATAGGATTTTATGACTTGAGAATCCTATATGAGGTATATGCAGATTTTTGATGAAGGTTTTGGTTATTGGTGATGAAATCTTATGAGTTTGGTATTTTAGAATGATTAAATACATTATTTAGTAAAGTGTAAACAATTAAAATAAATTGTTTATAAGTTTAAAGAAATGTTATTCTTTCAATATGTGATTTGGTGTGAAGAGAATTATATATTCATATATTGGAGAATGTGTGATTTAATAGTTAATTAAACTATTAAAGAAATTAAATAATATTAGTTAATTTAATTAAGTTGAAATTATATTATGAGATAATATAATTTTAATTGTTATGCCTTGTGGGCAATGAAAATTATTATGAGTTAAGTTTCATAAATAGTGTGAATAATTCACTGAATTAAAATAGTGAATTAATACAAGTATAATTGATTTAATAAAGTGAGAAGGTAATATATTGCATGAAAATATAAATGTTAGTATAATGCGAGTAAAATATTTAATAAGTACATTAAATATTTTAGTTGGAAACTTTTTGGAATAAAATGAATATTTATGGTATTAAATAAATATTTGATGAAAATTGTTATGGGATAGTTTATTTAAGTGTGATAAAATATATGAGATTTATACGTATTTTATTACGCTAGTATAATGGTGATATTCTAATTTAATTAAATAATTAAATTAGAGGAGTGAGAATTTGTTAAATAATGTTATAATTATAATGGTTGAATAGAAATTATAATTTTACTGATAAAGTTAATTTTATTTCTTAAAGAATTAAAGGTACATAATCCAGTTTATATTTCTAGTTTATGTGTTCTTGAGTTTCTGTGACACCCCCAAATCCGAGTACTTCATTCTCTCAAGATTTGGTGTTCACTTTATAAAAATATTCATATCTAACTACCCAATCATAATAAAATTGAATAATAAACCTTCCCATAAAGGATTACATTAATAAAATCTCCCATGTTATGCAACATTTACATATAATCATTCAAATGCGGAAAAATTAAATAACTCCATTACAATCATTAAAATAAAGTCTGATAATAAAATATCAACATGAGTACAAGTCTTCAATACTTGTTCATCTTTTCGTTTCCTTTACTGGTGCTAGGTACATCGACCTTCTCAACTTTAACTGTAATAGTTATATAAGCAAGAGTGAGTAAACAAGGGTCACTTGAAATGATAAGGAATAAAACTAACAACATTTGCCAAATAATAGGCTCAATAGAACTAAACAATATGTTCTATTAAAGATAATCAACATTCTGAATCATATATCTGAGGGTCCTAAGACCACGAACTATGTCCACAGTTATAAGTAATCTTTCACCTTAAACTTTAACAGTCATAAGACTATAAGGACTCCTCGTACTTAGGGGGATCAGCCCTTCGTACAATGTATTATGCATAAATATTTTAACGCTAAGCGGAAACCCCTAATAATAGGGTTGTTCATCTCAGTATTTAGAGTACAAGTCCGCCCCAAAGTACGTTTGGTTTGGATACGTTTCAAGGTAATTTAGAATTCAACGGTCATCAACTAAGGATTAGTTGAATAAAAAGTTAATAACGTTATGCTATGGAATAATCATAACTGAATCGACATTGTAAATTAAAGTCATGCTTTAGGAATAATCTAATAGCATAAGTATTGAATAATATAACATATCTTGCTTGAACAATATTAAGCTAAGGTTAACATCTTATTTAGAATTGAGTATTGAGCATACATAATAAATAGTAAATTGAACGATAAAACTTATTCAACTTTAATATATCAGAATATAAGAAACATGCATGCTAAATAACAAGTTAAAGATAAGATACTTGCGTTCAATGCACGAGTTGAAAGAAGTTAAGAAACTTTCACAACAAAGGTTTAGGGTTAGAAAACTTGCATAATGTAATCGAACTAGAACCAATAACTTGTTTAACGAAGCAAGTTAAAACAAGATTAATTTGCTCAATATAATCGAGATATGGTAAGTAAACTTGCGTAGTTGTAATCGATCTAGATATAATAAAATTGCTCAATATTAAGAGATAAGATTTAGAGAACTTGCCTTGCTTGTAGGCTAAACCGAAATAATCCGAATCACAATTGTCCTATATACATGTCATCATGACATAATTAGTCATTACCAACAATCTATATCTCTACATAAAGTAGGGTTTGATTCTTAATCACATAATCAAATTATATCAATTACGATAATAACAACACTCGTTAAGTGTTAATTATATGCTCATTCATAGTACTATAACAGCTCAATAACAAAATTACATGTTTAACAATTATCATATTGCATTACATCAACAATTACAGACTTTTGCGCAAAACAAAAGTCATTCTTGGACCTACTGCAAACCGGCGCCGCGGCGCCACAGTTTACACTGTGGACCGCGCTGCGACTTGGGTCCGGCGCTGCGGCGCGAGAACTATGCCAGGCAGCGACTGTGACGCCCCCAAAATAGGTATACATCACCCATTCTGAGTCGCCAAATACATGGTACAGAAATAAATACAACTTTATTAAAACACTTTTCGCGCAAAATACGACAACACAATACTGTGAGTTTAAATACAAATATTATCTTCTAGACAATATCCACACTCAAAGAAGTCCTCATTATAATTATTGAAACACTATTTTGCAAAATAGTGAGGACTGCTAACACAACTGACTGGAAACATCACTCCACACACCGATTAGTTCCCGCTATATTCTCGCCTCCTGAGAAAAATGGAACAAAAAGGAAAAGGGTGAGCTCAACTAGCCCAGTAAAGAATATTATGACTAAGATAATATACAACAACTTATCATTAGTCTTCAACAGGGAAAAATCTGATAAAATATAATAGACAATAAGTTTTAGATCAACAACTACAGCGAAAATAGCAAACCATTAGAAGAGTCAAGTAGAGAATGAATTCTACTATCTTCTAAGATTTAAAAGTCCATCAACGATATTTTATCCCTGTAACATCAATCAATAATCATCTTTAATCAAATATTCATCTTTGCACTACAGGCCAAAGATATTCATTTGTATCACCAGTCGGTCATGTTCATCTCAACACCTGTTCATCTTTGCACTACGGGCCAAAGATATTCATCAGTTAATCATTCATCTTTGTACTACAGGCCAAAGATATTCAGTAATATCATTATTTAGGACTGAGGATGATGAAAAATTATCTTAAAGAAAACAAATCCAATGAGACAGAAGGACAAATATTAGAGATTCGTATTATAGTTTATCCAAGTGCAATAATACTCCATAATAACCAATTGTGAAAGAGAATTCAAAAATAAAGATCAAAACATGGATACAATCAAAGATAGTAACCATAATAGACATCTTGGACAATTTTTTTTTTTTTTTCGGTGAATAGTGTCGTATACGTGAATAGTGCCGTATACGTGAATAGTAACCTCGACACAAAAAGTTTTAAATTTGATAAAAAGTTCATATCAATATTTCAGCATAATGATATTGAAGAAAATAATATCATTTAAGAAGAAAATAATATCCCTTACCTCAAACGAACAGTACTTCTGATCAAAATATCGTATATGAGGCTGAATGAAACTTGTGCTGAACAGCAACTCTTAAAGTATCAAAATACTCATAAAATACGCTCGAGAATATAGAGAGAGAAAGAGAGAAAACTTATGAATTCTGGTGTGATTTTCAATTCTAACTTAGCCCTCTATTTATAGGAAAATATTAGCACGCCGAAGTAGACTTGACCTGCAAACTGATGGATTTACCTGCTACTATTTCCACCCACCACATTTGAATAAAAATTTCAGCACATTTCTCACCAACCAAAAGTGGGGCCCACTCAATTCTAGAATTTTCCACCAAAATCATTTATAAACCTAATTTCTGAATCATTCACCTCTTAAAATTCATAATTAAACAGTATAACTCACGCAATATATCTCAAGAATAGTGATTTAATTTTTAATACCTCTATTCCGACAAAAACACCTCAACATTAATTCCTTCACATAAAATAAATATATCCATCAATTATATCCACATAAAATAAATATTTCCTTATCATAAATCAATAATTAATTATTCACAAATAATATTACAGAATCACAATTATGACAACCAGGCCGTTTTCAGGAAAGAGGGGGTTTTCCAATAAGGATTTTTTCTTACTGGCGCGCAATTAGATGACCAAACCTCTCCTTAGATAGAACTTTCTAGACATTGCCAATAATTCTATCTAATAATATTATTCAAATAATATGAATTATTGATCTGATAATGGAAAATACTGTGCATCAACAATTATTAAAACAACAATAATATAAAATATCAACGCAGCAATTATTGAATCAATAAAATAAAATATTGAACAGTAACTACTGTAACAATTATTGAGTAGTGCCTTCTTACGTAAGAATCAATAATTAGTGCAATACCGTGTGCTACTGTATTTTAACCATCGGGTATTCCAATAGTATTAACGGTAACAACTACACCGTTATTTATAAACAACTTATACTTATCGTTTTCTTCATCCAATTGCTTTCCATTATGGGGCCTACATAAGGCTGCGCCGTCGTACGAATATTCCCCGACAAAAATAATATTCCACGACCAAACGAATTTTTCCCGACAACAAATGAATATTTTATAACCATTTGCTTATTTTACAAAATTTGCACATTTCACCCATAACCAAAGCATTATATCAAATTAATACCTTATTATTCACAATAATATTTAGAGAAAATTTAATTTTATTCATTAATAAGTTGGGGTCTTACAACCTCCTCTCCTTATGAAATTTCGTCCTCGAAATTGACGTACGTACCTGGTATTTCGAAAAGGTGAGGATACCTCGCTTTCATTTCTGATTCCAACTCCCAGGTCATTTCTTCAATAGCATGGTTTCACCATAAAACCTTAACTTGTGGTATAACCTTCGTGCGTAGAACATGCTCTTTCCTATCCAAGATCTTAACAGGTACCTCCTTGTACGTTAAATATTCGGCTATCTCGTCTGGTTCTAACTCAATTGTGTGGTTCGGGTCTTTCACATATTTACGAAGCACAGATACGTGAAAAATATTATGAACACGAGACATGCTTGGAGGTAATGCGAGTCGATATGCCACATTTCCTATTCGATCAAGAATTTTAAATGGACCAACAAATCATGGATTGAGTTTTCATCTCTTCCCAAATCTTGTAACTCCTTTTCATGGTGTAACACGTAACAATACATGATCCCCAATACTAAATTCTACATCCTTTCGATGAAGATCCGCATAACTCTTTTGTCGATCCTATGTCATTTGTATACGTTGTTGAATCGTTTGGATCTTCTCTGTAGTTATGCGTACCAATTCTGGTCCCAACAATATTGCTTCACCCACCTCGTCCCAACATACTGGAGAACGACACTTTCGTCCATACAAGGCTTCAAATGAATCCATACCTATACTTGCCTGATAATTGTTGTTGTAGGAGAATTCCACCAGTGACAAGTTCTTATCCCAACTTCCTTTAAAATCTAGAACACAGATTCTTAATAGATCTTCAAGGATTTAAATAGTCCTCTCTGATTGTTCGTCCGTTTGAGGATGGTATGCTGAACTGAATCGTAAATCCGTGCCCATAGCTTTCTGCAAGCTAACCCAAAATCGTGAAGTGAATCTTGGGTCACGATCTGAAACTATGGATACTGGCATGCCATGCAATCTCACAATCTCATTCACGTACATACTAGCAAGACGTTCAAGGGAATAAGTCTCACGTATAGGTAAGAAATGAGCAGACTTGGTTAATCTATCAACAATGACCCAAATCGCATCTATGCCTTGAGAAACCTTGGGAAGACCCGTAACAAAATTTATAGTAATGTGTTCCCACTTCTATTTCGGAATCTCAAGTGGTTGCAATGGACCCTTTGGTACTTGATGCTCCGCTTTTACACGTTGACAAGTTAAACACCTCGAGATTTAACTCCGCGATTTCTCTTTTCATATTGCTCCACCAAAATGTATGTCGAAGATCGTGATACATTTTGGTACTCCCAGGATGGATTGCAAACGGTGTGTTGTGTGCCTCCATCATGATTCTATGCTTCAAGTCAGAATCACGAGGAAAATAAAGTCTGAAGTTGACTCGAAGTATTCCTTCTTCATCGATTTTTGCTTCTGGAATAGCACCTTCTTGCACTTTCTTCTTCATACGCATCAGCTCCATGTCCGTAGCTTGAGCAGCTTTAACTTTATCGATTAAAGTCGGTTCTACTCGTATATTTGATATCATCATGTGGGTACTTGGAGCCTTCATCTCTATCTCCATCCTTTGTAAAACATACAAAATGGGCCTTTGTGTTAACAACATTGCACTCGTACCCGCATATGATCTTCTACTCAATGCGTCAGCTACTACGTTCGCTTTTCCAAGATGATATTGGATGGTATGATCGTAATCTTTCAACAGCTCAAGCCAACGTCGTTGCCGCATGTTGAGTTCCTTTTGGGTGAAGAAATATTTGAGGCTTTTATGATCCGTATAGATCTCCACTTTCTCCCCATACAGGTAGTGTCTCCAGATCTTCAACGCGAAAACGACCGCTGCCAACTCCAAATCATGAGTAGGATAATTTCTCTCATATTCTTTGAGTTGTCGCGAGGCATAGGCTATGACTTTCTCACGTTGCATGAGAACACATCCTAACCCTTTGCCTGAAGCATCGCTGTAGATAACAAATCCATCCGAACTAGATGGTATTATCAGAACAGGTGCCGAAATGAGTCTCCTCTTGAGTTCTTGAAAACTCTTCTAACAATCCTCGCTCCAACCGAGTTTTATATCCTTCCGAGTCAGCTGAGTTAATGGAGTAGCGATTCTAGAAAATCCTTCCACGAATCTCCGATAATAACTAGCTAAGCCCAGAAAGCTACGTACTTCGGTCACCGACTTCGGTTGCTCCCAACTTTGTATAGCTTCAATCTTCGCCGGGTCGATAGATACTCTATATTTTGACACCACGTGCCCAAGGAATGCTACTTCCTCAAGCTAGAACTCGCATTTCTTCAGTTTGGCATATAGCTTATTTTCACGAAGCCTTTGCAGTACCAGCTTCAAATGGTGCTCATGATCTTCACGGCTTTTGGAATAGATGAGGATGTCATCAATAAAGACAACAACGAACTGATCTAAATATTCTTTGAATACACGGTTCATCATATCCATGAAGGCAGCATGAGCATTAGTCAATTCAAAATACATGACTAAGAATTCATAATGCCCGTATCGAGTTCTGAAGGCAGTCTTTGGAATATCCTCTGTTTTAATCTTTAGCTGATGATATCCAGAACGAAGGTCGATCTTTGAAAAGAATTGTGCTCCTTATAACTGGTCGAACATGTCATCAATGCGAGGTAACGGATACCTATTCTTGATGGTGACATGGTTCAATTCTCAATAGTCAATACAAAGTCGCATACTCACGTCTTTCTTCTTTACAAATAAAAAAGGAGCACCCCAAGAAGACGTACTAGGACGAAAGAAACCGATGTCTAACAATTCCTGTAATTGGACTTTTAACTCCTGAAGTTCAATAGGAGCCATTCGATATGGGGTTTTAGAAATGGGCTTTGTACCGGGTTCAAGGTCAATAAAGAATTCAACTTCATGTTCTGGGGGTAGACCAGGAAGTTCTTCAGGAAATACGTCAGGAAATTCACTAACAACAGAAATATTATTCAAATCTGACGTGTTTTTGTTTAAGTCCATAACATGGGCTAAGAAAGCTTGACATCCGTTTTTTAATAAACGAATGGCTTTATGGCTTGATATGATAGCGATTGATTTTAATGGTTTGGTTGCTTGAATTCGCATAACAGGTTGGTTAGGAATATGAAAACTAACAACCTTACGAAAAGAATCAATTTTGGCATGATGAGTAGTTAACCAATCAATTCTTAAAATTACATCAAAAGCAAGTATCTTTAAAGAGATAAGGTCAACAGGTAATGTGATTGTGCCAACTTGTATTAAGTAAGATTTATAAACTGTAGATGTAATGAAAGTTTCTCCTAACGGAGTCTCCACAGATAGGTCAAAGTCTAATTTCTCAGGAGTTAAGTTTAAACGTTGAGCACAAGCAGAAGAGATAAAAGAATGGGTAGAACCAGTATCAAGTAAAGTATAAACTTCACAAGAATTCAAGATTAGCTTACCCGTAATCACCTCATTCGGGTTTCTCGCGTTTTGGCCAGTCACGATAAACGCTCTTCTAGGAACCGCTAATTTCGACTTATCCGGGACAACTTTTGGAGTCATCATCCTTGCTGAACTTGGTTTTGCTATAGAGCACTCTCGAGCTATATGACCCTCCTTTCTACAGTTATAACATACCTTGGATTGTTGTAGGCAGTTTGGGCTGATATGTCCCTCTTTCCCGCATTTGTAACAAACGACCGGTGCTCGTTCTTCTCCCCTAGAAACAGTTGATGTTTGTGCTGACGTTTTCACGTTATCATTGTTATACCTTCTCTTCTTGAAATCTCCTCCCGACTCGCTCCTTCTATTATCACGGCCACGATTTCCACTAGAGTGGTTACTGTTTTTGTTCGAATGTTTTCTTCCCTGCTGGTTTTCATTGGTCCGATGACCGCTGCCACCGGTATTACCTTGGTTGTGTTCCCTCGGTTGAATATACTCATTATCTCGCTCTAATAATTATCCCTGTTTACAACATCTGAATATAAAGAAAATTTATGAGAGATAAGATATTGCTGAATCTCGGGTTTTAAACCTCTCAGAAACATCCTTGTCATTCGTTCCTCATTCTCGACCAAATGAGGTGCAAACCTGGATAACTCTGTAAACATCGCCTCGTACTGGGACACCGTTATGTTATTTTATTCCAGTCTAATAAACTCTACCTCCTTCATATGACGAATACTTTCAGGAAAGTACTTGTTATTAAACAGTTTCTGAAATGTTTCCCAGGACATGTTGAGTGCGTCAGGCTGGGTACGCTTCACAGACTCCCACCAGTAGTCTGCCTCACCGCGGAACATAAAGGTGGCAAATGGAACCTTCTGTTTCTCGTGCATCCTAAGACATCGAATATCTTGGTAATTTGCTTGACCCACGTTTCCGCCTTGATCGGATCCGGCTTTTCCTGAAAGTCTGGTGGTCCCAACTCTTTGAACTGCTTAGCCGTGACAAACCGCGTGTTGTTATCATTTCCACCCGTATTCTGTACACAAGTCTCCCTCGTCTGATTTTGCATGAACTGCAAAAAGCTCCTAAACTTTCCATCATTCATCGTTTGCTCGGTAACGTTGTTTACAGGAGGAATATTGCCTTCCTGTTACATGTTCACCTGGTTTGTGACTAAAGGTTGTTCCACAGTCTAATATACTCCATTGTTAACGTTCTCGGCTGCTATTTTCAAATACTGCCATAAAACAAGGGTTAACTAAATAAATTAACATATCATATAATATCCCTATATTATGACCAACCAACAAATAAGCTTAGGTAGGACACACTAGCGAAGGATTTATTCGTTTCTCCCCTCCTAGTTCTATTCCCCGATCTCCGCCAGAGACCATATCCCTAAGTTCTGATACCAACTGTGACGCCCCAAAATAGGTATACATCACCCATTCTGAGTCGCCAAATACATGTTACAGAAACAAATACAACTTTATTAAAACACTTGTCGCGCAAAATACGACAACACAATACTATGAGTTTAACTACAAATATTATCTTCTAGACAATATCCACACTCAAATAAGTCCTCATTACAATTATTGAAACACTATTTTACAAAATAGTGAGGACTGCTAACACAACTGACTGGAAAAATCACTCCACACCCCGACTAGTTCCCGCTATATTCTCGCCTCCTGAGAAAAATGGAACAAAAAGGAAAAGGGTGAGCTCAACTAGCCTAGTAAAGAATATTATGACTAAGATAATATACAACAACTTATCATTAGTCTTCAACAGAAAAAAATCTGATAAAATATAATAGACAACAAGTTTTTGTGACGCCCCCAAAACAGGTATACAACACCTATTCTGAGTCGTCAATAACATGGTACAGAAACAACTACAACTTTATTAATACAACATAAAAACTGTGAGTGTAAATACAAATATTGTCATCTAGACAATATCCACACTCAAATAAGTCCTCATTACAATTATTGGAACAATATTTTACAAAAAAAATGGCGAGGACTACTAAAACAACTTCCTAGAACCTTCATTCCATACCCCGACTAGTACCTGCTACATTCTCGCCTCCTGAGAAGAAAATGGAACAACAAGGAAAAGGGTAAGCTCAACTAGCCCAGTAAAGAATATTATGACTAAGATAATATACAACAATTTATCGTTAGTCTTCAACAGGAAAAAATTTAATAGAATACAATAGACAACAAGTTTTAATTCAATATTCGCAGTGGAAAATAATAATTCATAGGGAAGTTACGTAGAGAATGAAATCTACGATTATCTATGAATTTAAAAGCTCATCATCAATATTTTATCCCTGTAACATCAATCAATAAATATCTTGAATCAAATAGTCATCTTTGCACTACAGGCCAAAGATATCCATCAGTTGGTCATGTTCACCTCAACACCTGTTCATCTTTGCACTACGGGCCAAAGATATTCATCAGAAATTATTCATCTTTGCACTACAGGCCAAAGATATTCAGTTATATCATCATTTAAGACTGAGGATGATGAAAAATATTTTAAAGAAAACGAATCCAGTGAAGCAAAATAACAAATATTAAGGATTCGTATTTCGATTTATCCATGTCCAAAAATACCTTATCATAGTGAAGTAAAATTCAAGAATGATCAAAACATGGATACAATCAAAGCTAGTATCCAGAATAGATATTTGGACGAAAAGAAGGAAATTTTATTTTTCGGTGAATAGTAACTCGTGAATAGTAACTCATGAATAGTAACCCCGACATGAAAAGTTTCAAATTTGACAAAAAGTTCAGATCAATACTTCGGCATAATGATATTGAAGAAAATAATATCATTTAAGAAGAAATAACATCCCTTACCTCGGAAAGACGGTACTTCTGACTAGAATACTAGATATAGTGCTGAAGGAAACTTGCACTGTATAGCAACACTCAAAGTATCAAATACTCACAAGAATACGCTCGATATAGAGAGAGAAATAGAGAGAAACTTGTGTTTCTGGTGTGATTTTCAATTCTAACCTAAGCACCCTATTTATAAGAAAATGCTTAGAACACCAAAGCAGAAAATTTAATATAATAATAATATATTTATCAAATTTTCCTTAGCCCACCTCTAGACATCTGATCTCAGCCCATTTATATCACATGTTAGCCCACTTAAATGCCAAAAAACGTTTTTCTTCAAAATAATAAATAAAACTTCCAAAAATCAATTATTTCGGAACTTTAGAACTTCAATAATTCATAATAAATAGCCTTTTTATCAGAAAATTCGAATCTCTCTAGTTTTTATAGAAAATTCATTTCTCTACAACTTTGCAGAAGAAAGTTTTTCCAAATTCCAAACAAAAATTGACCGAAATTCACAAACGGGCGATTTTACAGTCAATAATAAATTTTCGGTCAAGAATTATGTCCACCAACACACAAAATATGTGTTAATCATTTAATACCACAAAAATACTCTTCCTCCTCATATACTCATATATTCCACATTCATTGTAAAAATACCACCATCAATATATTATTAAAATAATATATTTAAATGAATTATTTTATCAGAAAAAGATAAAATATTAATTTTCAACAATTGTCACATTAAAATTTTTCTCTATCTATATCCACATAAAATCACTATTTTCCTCATCATATAAATCAATAATTAATTATACACAAATAATATTACAGAACCACAGTACTGTCAACCCAGCAGTTCCCAGGAAAGACGGGGCTTTCCAATAAGGATCTCTCCTTACTGGCGCGCAATTAGATGACCAAACCTCTCCTTAGACAGAACTTTCTAGACATTGCCAATAATGTTATCTAATAATATTATTCAGATAATATGAATTATTGCTCCGATAATAAAAAATATTGCGTAGTGACAATTATTGAAACAACAGTAATATAAAATATCAACGCAGCAATTATTGAATCAATAAAATACAATATTGAACAGTAATTACTGTAATAATTATTGAGTAGTGCCTTCTTACGTAAGAATCAATAATTGGTGTAATACTGTGTGCTACGCGTATTACCGTGTTTTAACCACCGGGTATTCCAACAGTATTAACGGTAATAACTACGCCGTTATTTATAAATAACTTATTTTTGTCATTTTCTTCATCCAATCGCTTTCTGTAATGGGGCCCACACAAGGCTGCGCCGTCGTACGAATATTCCCCGACAACAAGAATATTCCACGACCAAACAAATATTCCCCGACAACAAGAATATTTTATAACCACTTGCTTATTTAAAATTATTGCGCATTTTACCCATAACTAACCACATTAATCAAATCAACTCTTACTATTTCAGAATAATAAATAGAGGAAATTAAATTTCATTTATTAATAATTTGGGGTCTTACAACCTCCCCTCCTTATGAAATTTTGTCCTCGAAATTGACATACGTACCTGGTGTTTCGAAAAGATGAGGATACCTCGCTTTCATTTTCGTTTCCAACTCCCAGGTCATTTCCTCAATAGCATGGTTTCTCCACAAAACTTTAACTTGTGGTATGACCTTCGTGCGTAGGACATGCTCCTTCTTATCCATGATCTTGACAGGTATCTCCTCGTACGTTAAGTCTTCGGCTATCTCGTCCGGTTCTAACTCAATAACGTGGTTCGGGTCTTTCACATATTTACGAAGCACAGATATATGAAAAACATTATGAACACGAGACATACTTGGAGGTAACGCAAGTCTATAGGCCACATTTCCTACTCGGTCAAGAATCTGAAATGGACCAATAAATCGTGGATTGAGCTTTCCTCTCTTCCCAAATCTTGTAACTCCTTTCCATGGAGCTACACGTAATAATACATGATCCCCAATGTCAAATTCCACGTCCTTTCGATGAAGATCCACATAACTCTTTTGTCGATCCTGTGCCGTTTGTATACGTTGTCGAATCGTTTGGATCTTCTCTGTAGTCATTCGTACCAACTCTGGTCCCAACAACGTTGCTTCTCTCACCTCATCCCAACATACTGGAGAGCGACACTTTCGTCCATACAATGCTTCAAAGGGAGCCACACCTATACTTGCCTGATAACTGTTGTTGTAGGAGAATTCCACCAATGGTAGGTACTTATCCCAACTTCCTTTGAAATCGAGGACACAAAGTCTTAATAGATCTTCAAGAGTTTGAATAGTCCTCTCTGATTGCCCGTCCGTTTGAGGATGGTATGCCGAACTGAACCGTAAATCCGTGCCCATAGCTTTTTGCAAGCTAACCCAAAATCTTGAAGTGAATCTTGGGTCACGATCCGAAACTATGGATACTGGCATGCCATGCAACCTTACAATCTCATTCACGTACATACTAGCAAGACGTTCAAGGGAATAAGTCTCCCGTATCGGCAAGAAATGAGCAGACTTGGTTAATCTATCAACTATAACCCAAATAGCATTTATGCCTTGAGAAACCGTGGGAAGACCCGTAACAAAATCCATGGTAATGTGTTCCCACTTCCATTTCGGAATCTCAAGTGGTTGCAATGGACCCTTTGGTACTTGATGCTCCGCCTTTACACGTTGACAAGTTAAACACCTCGAGATAAACTTTGCAATCTCTCTCTTCATATTGTTCCACCAAAATGTATGTCGAAGATCACGATACATTTTAGTACTTCCAGGATGGATTGCAAATGGTGTATTGTGTGCCTCCATCATGATCTTGTACTTTAAATCAGAATCGTTAGGAATACAAAGTCTGGAGTGGACTCGAAGTATTCCTTCTTCATCGATTCTTGCTTCTGGAATAGCACCTTCTTGCACTTTCTTCTTCATACGCATCAGCTCCGGGTCTGTAGCTTGAGCAACTTTAACTTTATCGATTAAAGTTGGTTCTACGCGTATACTTGACATCATCGCACTCGTTCCTGCATATGATCTTCTACTCAACGCGTCAGCTACCACGTTTGCTTTTCCAGGATGGTATTGAATAGTGTGGTCGTAATCTTTTAACAACTCGAGCCAACGTCGTTGCCGCATGTTGAGTTCTTTTTGAGTGAAGAAATATTTGAGGCTTTTATGGTCTGAATATATCTCCACTTTCTCCCCATATAGATAGTGCCTCCAGATCTTTAGTGCGAAAACGACTGCTGCCAACTCTAGATCATGAGTAGGATAATTCCTCTCATATTCTTTAAGTTGTCGCGAGGCATAGGCTATGACTTTCTCACGTTATATGAGAACACATCCTAACCCTTTGCCTGAAGCATCGCTGTAGATAACAAATCCATCCGAACCAGATGGTATTGTCAGAACAGGTGCCGAAATGAGTCTCCTCTTAAGCTCTTGGAAACTCTTCTCGCATTCTTCTCTCCATACGAATTTGATATCCTTCCGAGTCAGCTGAGTTAACGGGGTAGCGATTCGAGAAAACCCTTCTACGAATCTCCGATAATAACCAGCTAAGCCCAGAAAGCTACGTACATCGGTCACCGTCTTCAGTTGCTCCCAGCTTTGTATTGCTTCAATCTTCGCCGGGTCCACAGATACTCCATGTTTTGACACCACGTGCCCTAGGAATGCTACTTCCTCAAGCCAGAACTCGCATTTCTTCAACTTAGCATATAGCTTGTTTTCACGCAGCCTTTGGAGTACCAGCTTCAAATGGTGCTCATGATCTTCACGGCTTTTAGAATATATGAGGATGTCATCAATAAAGACAACAACGAACTGATCCAAATAATCCTTGAATACTCGGTTCATCATATCCATGAAAGCCGCAGGAGCATTAGTCAATCCAAAAGACATGACTAAGAATTCATAATGTCCGTACCGAGTTCTAAAGGCAGTCTTCGGAATATCCTCAGTTTTAACCTTCAGCTGATGATATCCAGAACGAAGATCGATTTTTGAAAAGAATTGTGCTCCTTGTAACTGGTCAAACAGGTCATCAATACGAGGTAGCGGATACCTATTCTTGATGGTGACATGGTTTAATTCCCGATAATCGATACAAAGTCGCATACTCCCGTCTTTCTTCTTTACAAATAAAATAAGAGCACCCCAAGGAGATGTACTAGGACGAATGAAACCGATGTCCAACAACTCTTGTAGTTGGACTTTTAACTCCTAAAGTTCAATAGGAGCCATTCGATATGGGGTTTTAGAAATAGGCTTTGTACCAGGTTCAAGATCAATAAAGAATTCAACTTCACGTTCCGGGGGTAGACCGGGAAGTTCTTCAGGAAATACGTCAGGAAAGTTACTAACAACAGGAATATTATTCAAATTTGACGTGTCTTTATTCAAATCCATAACATGGGCTAGGAAAGCTTGACATCCGTTTTTCAATAAACGAATGGCTTTATGACTTGATATGACAGTGATTGATTTTAATGGCTTTGTTGCTTGAATTCGAACAACAGATTGATTAGGAATATGAAAACTAACCACCTTACGAAAACAATCAATTTTGGCATGATGAGTAGTTAACCAATCAATTCCTAAAATCACGTCAAATGCAAGTATCTTTAAAGAGATAAGGTCAACAGGTAAGGTGATGGTGCCAACTTGGATCAAACAAGATTTATAAACAGTGGATGTGATGAAAGTTTCCCCTAACGGAGTCTCCACAGATAAATCAAAGTCTAATTTCTCCGGAGTCAAGTTTAAACGTTGAGCACAAGCAGGAGAAATAAATGAATGGGTAGCACCGGTATCTAGTAAGGTATAAACTTCACATGAATTTATGATTAGCTTACCCGTGATCACCTCGTTTGGGTTCCTCGCATGTTGACCAGTCACGACAAACGCTCTTCCAGGAACCGTTGACTTTGACTTTTCTGGGGCAGCCTTTTGAGTCACCGTCCCCGCTGAACTTGGTTTCGCTATCGTACAATCTCGAGCGATATGTCCTTCCTTTCCACAATTATAGCATACCTTGAACTGTTGTGGACAGTTTGGGCTGATATGTCCCTCTTTTCCACATTTATAGCATATGATCGATGGTCGTTCTCCTCCCTTGGAACCAGTTGCTGCCGGTGCTGACGTCTTTGTATTATCATTGTTGAATCTCCTCTTTTTAAAATCTCCTCCCGACTCGCTTCTTCTATTTTCATAGCCACGATTACCACCAGAGTGGTTGCCGTTCTTGTCTGTACTTTTCTTTCTCCGCTGGTTATCATTGTTCTGATGACTGTTGTCACCGATATGATCCTGGTTGTGGTCCCTCGGTTGACCGTACTCGTTATCTCGCTCTAATAATTGAGCCCTGTTGACAACATCTGAATAGAGAGAAAATTTATGAGAAATGAGATATTAACGTATGCCGGGTTTCAAACCTCTCAAAACATCCGCGTCATACGTTCCTCATTCTCCACCAAATGAGGTGCAAACCTGAATAACTCCGCAAACTTCGCCTCGTACTGGGACACCGTCATGTTATTCTGCTCCAGTCTAATAAACTCTACCTCCTTCATATGACGAATACTTTCAGGAAAGTACTTGTCATTGAATAGCTTCTGAAATATCTCCCAAGACATGCTGAGTGCAGCTGGATGGGTACGCTTCACAAATTCCCACCAGTAGTCTGCCTCGCCACGGAACATAAAGGTGGCAAATGGAACCTTCTATTCCTCCGTGCATCCCAAGACATCAAATATCTTGGTAATTTGCTTGAACCATGTCTCCGCCTTAATCGGATCCGGCTTTCCCCAGAATTCTGGTGGTCCCAACTCTTTGAACTGCTTGGCTGTGACCAGCTGTGCGTTGCCATTGTTTCTTCCTATATTTTGAACAGGAATCTCCTTCGTCTGGTTTTGCATGAATCGCAAAAAGCTTCTAAACATCTCATCGTTCACCGTCTGCTCAGTGGTGTTGTTCACAGGAGGAACATTGCCAGCCTGTTGCACGTTCTCCTCGTTGGTGAGTACAGGTGTCTCCACGGTTTCATTTACTCCACTGTTAACATTCTCAGTCGACATTCTCAAATACTTCCATAAAACAAGGGTTAATTTAACAAATTAACAAATCACATAATATCCCTATATTATGACCAACCAACAAATAAGCTTAGGTAGGACACACTAGCGAAGGATTTACTCGTCTCTCCCCTCCTTGTTCTATTCCCCGATCTCCGCCAGAGATCATATCCCTAAGCTCTGATACCAACTGTGACGCCCCCAAAACAGGTATACAACACCTATTCTGAGTCGTCAATAACATGGTACAGAAATAACTATAACTTTATTAATACAACATAAAAACTGTGAGTGTAAATACAAATATTGTCATCTAGACAATATCCACACTCAAATAAGTCCTCATTACAATTATTGGAACAATATTTTACAAAAAAAATGGTGAGGACTACTAAAACAACTTCCTAGAACCTTCATTCCATACCCCGACTAGTACCTGCTACATTCTCGCCTCCTGAGAAGAAAATGGAACAACAAGGAAAAGGGTGAGCTCAACTAGCCCAGTAAAGAATATTATGACTAAGATAATATACAACAAATTATCGTTAGTCTTCAACAGGGAAAAATTTAATAGAATACAATAGACAACAAGTTTTAATTCAATATTCGCAGTGGAAAATAATAATTCATAGAGAAGTTACGTAGAGAATGAAATCTACGATTATCTATGAATTTAAAAGCTCATCATCAATATTTTATCCCTGTAACATCAATCAATAAATATCTTGAATCAAATAGTCATCTTTGCACTACAAGGCAAAGATATCCATCAGTTGGTCATGTTCACCTCAACACCTGTTCATCTTTGCACTACGGGCCAAAGATATTCATCAGAAATTATTCATCTTTGCACTATAGGCCAAAGATATTCAGTTATATCATCATTTAAGACTGAGGATGATGAAAAATATTTTAAAGAAAACGAATCCAGTGAAGCAAAATAACAAATATTAAGGATTCGTATTTCGATTTATCCATGTCCAAAAATACCTTATCATAGTGAAGTAAAATTCAAGAATGATCAAAACATGGATACAATCAAAGCTAGTATCCAGAATAGATATTTGGACGAAAAGAAGGAAATTTTATTTTTCGGTGAATAGTAACTCGTGAATAGTAACTCATGAATAGTAACCCCGACATGAAAAGTTCCAAATTTGATAAAAAGTTCAGATCAATACTTCGGCATAATGATATTGAAGAAAATAATATCATTTAAGAAGAAATAACATCCCTTACCTCGGAAAGACGGTACTTCTGACTAGAATACTAGATATAGTGTTGAAGGAAACTTGCACCGTATAGCAACACTCAAAGTATCAAATACTCACAAGAATACGCTCGATATAGAGAGAGAAATAGAGAGAAACTTGTGTTTCTGGTGTGATTTTCAATTCTAACCTAAGCACCCTATTTATAGGAAAATGCTTAGAACACCAAAGCAGAAAATTTAATATAATAATAATATATTTATCAAATTTTCCTTAGCCCACCTCTAGACATCTGATCTCAGCCCATTTATATCACATGTTAGCCCACTTAAATGCCAAAAAACGTTTTTCTTCAAAATAATAAATAAAACTTCCAAAAATCAATTATTTCGGAACTTCAGAACTTCAATAATTCATAATAAATAGCCATTTTATCAGAAAATTCGAATCTCTCGAATTTTTATAGAAAATTCAATTCTCTACAACTTTGCAGAAGAAAGTTTTTCCAAATTCCAAACAAAAATTGACCGAAATTCACAAACGGGCAATTTTACAGTCAATAATAAATTTTCGGTCAAGAATTATGTCCACCAACACACAAAATATGTGTTAATCATTTAATACCACAAAAATACTCTTCCTCCTCATATACTCATATATCCCACATTCATTGTAAAAATACCACCATCAATATATTATTAAAATAATATATTTAAATGAATTATTTTATCAGAAAAAGATAAAATATTAATTTTCAACAATTGTCACATTAAAATTTTTCTCTATCTATATCCACATAAAATCACTATTTTTCTCATCATATAAATCAATAATTAATTATACACAAATAATATTACAGAATCACAGTACTGGCAACCAGGCAGTTCCTAGGAAAGAGGGGGCTTTCCAATAAGGATCTCTCCTTACTGGCGCGCAATTAGATGACCAAACCTCTCCTTAGACAGAACTTTCTAGACATTGCCAATAATGTTATCTAATAATATTATTCAGATAATATGAATTATTGCTCCGATAATAAAAAATATTGCGTAGTGACAATTATTGAAACAACAGTAATATAAAATATCAACGCAGCAATTATTGAATCAATAAAATACAATATTGAACAGTAATTACTGTAATAATTATTGAGTAGTGCCTTCTTACGTAAGAATCAATAATTGGTGCAATACCGTGTGCTACGCGTATTACCGTGTTTTAACCACCGGGTATTCCAACAGTATTAACGGTAGCAACTACGCCGTTATTTATAAACAACTTATTTTTGTCGTTTTCTTCATCCAATCGCTTTCTGTTATGGGGCCCACACAAGGCTGCACCGTCGTACGAATATTCCCCGACAACAAGAATATTCCACGACCAAACAAATATTCCCCGACAACAAGAATATTTTATTACCACTTGCTTATTTAAAATATTTGCGCATTTTACCCATAACTAACCATATTAATCAAATCAACTCTTACTATTTCAGAATAATAAATAGAGGAAATTAAATTTTATTTATTAATAATTTGGGGTCTTACAGTTTTAGATCAACAACTGCAGCGAAAACAACAAACCATTAGAAGAGTCAAGTAGAGAATGAATTCTACTAGCTTCTAAGATTTAAAAGTCCATCAACGATATTTTATCCCTGTAACATCAATCAATAACCATCTTTAATCAAATATTCATCTTTGCACTACAAGCCAAAGATATTCATTTGTATCACCAGTCGGTTATGTTCATCTCAACACCTGTTCATCTTTGCACTACGGGCCAAAGATATTCATCAGTTAATCATTCATCTTTGCACTACAGGCCAACGATATTCAGTAATATCATCATTTAGGACTGAGGATGATGAAAAATTATCTTAAAGAAAACGAATCCAATGAGACAGAAGGACAAATATTAGGGATTCGTATTATAGTTTATACAAGTGCAATAATACTCCATAATAACCAATTGTGAAAGAGAATTCAAAAATAAGGATCAAAATATGGATACAATCAAAGATAGTAACCATAATAGACATCTTGGACAAAAAGAAAAATTTTTATTTTCCGGTGAATAGTGTCGTATTCGTGAATAGTGTCGTATACGTGAATAGTACCGTATACGTGAATAGTAATCCCGACATAAAAAGTTCCAAATTTGATAAAAAGTTCATATCAATATTTCAGCATAATGATATTGAAGAAAATAATATCATTTAAGAAGAAAATAATATCCCTTACCTCAAACGAACAGTACTTCTGATCAGAATATCGTATATGAGGCTGAATAAAACTTGTGCTGCATAGCAACTCTCAAAGTATCAAAATACTCATAAAATACGCTCGAGAATATAGAGAGAGAAAGAGAGAAAATCTGAATTCTGGTGTGATTTTCAATTCTAACTTAGCCCTCTATTTATAGGAAAATGTTAGCACGCCGAAGCAGACTTGACCTGCAACCTGATGGCTTTACCTGCTACTATTTTCACCCACCACATTTGAATAAAAATTTCAGCACATTTTTTTCACCAACCAAAAGTGGGGCCCATTCAATTCTAAAATTTTTCACCAAAAATTATTTATAAACCTAATTTCTGAATCATTCACCTCTTAAAATTCATAACAAATTATACGTTCATTTTTAACGGTTCAAAATTTATGGACATATACTTAACTTATATATGTATAACATATCCAAAAATCACAACGATTCAACGGTCAGATTAAACAGTATAACTCACACAATATATCTCAAGAACAGTGATTTAATTTTTAATACCTCCATTCCGACATAAACACCACAACATTAATTTCTTCACATAAAATAAATATATCCATCAATTATATCCACATAAAATAAATATTTCTTTATCATAAATTAATAATTAATTATTCACAAATAATATTACAGAATCACAATTATGACAACCAGGTCGTTCCCAGGAAAGAGAGGGCTTTTCAATAAGGATTTCTCCTTACTGGCACGCAATTAGATGACCAAATCTCTCCTTAGACAGAACTTTCTAGACATTGTCAATATTGCTATCTAATAATATTATTCAAATAATATGAATTATTGATCTGATAATGGAAAATACTGTGCAGCAACAATTATTGAAACAATAATAATATAAAATATCAACGCAACAATTATTGAATCAATAAAATAAAATATTGAACAGTAACTACTGTAACAATTATTGAGTAGTGCCTTCTTACGTAAGAATCAATAATTGGTGAAATACCGTGAATCAATAATTGGTGAAATACCGTGTGCTACTGTATTTTAACCACCGAGTATTCTAACAGTATTAACGGTAACAACTATGCCGTTATTTATAAACAACGTATACTTGTCGTTTTCTTCATCCAATTGTTTTCTATTATGGGGCCCACACAAGGCTGCGCCGTCGTACGAATATTCCCCGACGGAAAGAATATTCCATGACCAAACGAATATTCCCCGACAACAAATGAATATTTTATAACCACTTGCTTATTTTGTAAAATTTGCACATTTCACCCATAACCAAAGCATTATATCAAATTAACACCTTATTATTCACAATAATATTTAGAGAAAATTTAATTTTATTCATTAATAAGTTGGGGTCTTACAGCGACGCTGCGGCGCGAAGTTGGAGCTGTGGCACTGACTTCGGCGCTGCGGCGCGGGTTGCTGGGCTGCGGCTCTGACTTTGGCGCTGAGGCACCGAAACTTATAGAACCAACACACGAAGAATAGAACAACTAAATTTCTATCTATAACTTAATTTCTAACACTAAGTCATCATGTATAACATACATAAATTACTAGTACACATTACTTAACATGCATATACTAATTTTAACACAATTAATCAACAATATCAGAAAACTAAATCTTTGAAAACACTGTTTTAAAACCAAAAACTTCATATTTGATATTTCTTGACACAGTGAACTGTAATTCCACAATTATAAACCAAATTAATTTATTCTAACTATATTCTCTTTAATTCTTACCCAATTAGCTTATACAGTTCAATTTCTCAATTAGCATAAACTAATTTTGTTATCATACCAAATTAACAATCACAATTCATGCATATATATTTACTGTAAAATAATTTCCTTTCTTTTTGAACGTAATCTAGCATACAACACATGTATACACATATGCATGCTAGTTATAAAATTTACAATTATAATTACTCATGATTTCATAATCAATTATAGAAACATAGGTTACAGATAATTTTTATAAAAACTTTATATACACTGAAATTCAAGAACCCAGAGAACGTAAAACGTATATAGTATTACGATTATGGAATAAATACCTTTGTTGATTAAGAAAATACTTGTTAATCACTGAGAATAGTTTTGACGAACTCAGAACTTGCTTTGGGAATCACAACCCTTTCTCTCTCAAACTCTCTCAGAACTTTCTCAGAACTCTTTCCTACTTTTCTTTTCTTAGTATTAGACTAGGCTACTAACAGTAAGCGTAACCCAACTGATAACCTAGCGTAAACATAAAAGCGGCTATGGCCATAATATGCCTAATAATTAACATCAGTTACAAAAACATATAACGTATTGATTATAATTATATTTTATTTATTTTATTAATAATTAATAATTCAAAATTCAAAAGAAATTCAAAAGCCATAAGGCTCCGTTTGGCAAAACTATTTAAAATTACTTTAATTTATTTTAATAACTCCTTTATAAAATAGGTATTTGTCACACTTTATTTAATTAAGTTTTTATACTTAATTTAATTAATTCAAATAACAGTTTACTGAATAAATTATTTAATCACATAACTCAATACAATTAATTAACCATCAAATTAAAATATCAATATAATAATAATTTCCTTAACTCATTAATTAAAATAATTAACCAAATTAAATCCAATTAAATTAAACAAATACAAATATGTATTCAATGATAACACATCCATTAAATATTTATATAATTCAATAAATATTTAAAATTACAATTAAAATATGAATTGTTACATCCTTTCCTCCTTATAAAGATTCTGTCCCCAGAATCACAACTCAAACAACTCATTCGTCAAATTCTTCCCTACTTACAAAGATTATGTCCCTATAATCGAAGACACATATTAAACAAATTACTCAAGGTAATATTTCATCATTTTATCTTCGAGTTCCCATGTTGCTTCTTTAGCATTGTGGTTCCTCCAAATCACCTTCACAGAAGGTATAACTTTATTCCTGAGCACTTGTTCTTTCCTGTCGACTATCTAGATAGGAACCTCTTCATACGACAAGTCTTTATCGAAATGTAACGATTCGTACTCGATCACGTGCTTGTAATCGGGTCTATACGGTCGTAACACCGAAATGTGAAAAACATTGTGAACGTTTTCCAACTCTGAGGGTAGAGCTACCTCATAAGCCACTTCTCTAACTCTTCGCAGCACTTCAAAATGTCCAATAAACCTCGGGCTTAGCTTTCCCTTTTTACCAAAATGAATTTTTCCTTTCCAAGAAGAAACTTTTAAGAACACGAAATTTCCTACGTCGAATTCACAATCTTGCCTGTGTTGATCAGCGTACTTCTTCTGTCTGTCTTGAGCAGCTACTAATCTTGCTCTGATGAGTTTAATAACCTCAGCAGTTTGTTATACCAGTTCTGGTCTTAACAATTGGCGTTCACCGACTTTAGCCGCTGCTCGCGTGGTAACTGTTGTTGTAGGCAAATTCCACTAACGGTAAATGTTCATCCCAGCTCCCTTTGAAGTCCATGATGCATGCCCTCAGCATATCTTCTAATGTCTGGATCGTTCGTTCGCTTTGGCCATCTATTTACGATTGGTACGCCGTACTCATTCGCAACTGTGTTCCCATGCATTCTTGTAGTCTCTTCCAAAAGTTTGACGTGAATTGCAGGTCTCTATCTGACATAATTGACACTGGCACTCCATGTCTTGAAATGTTCTCTTTAACGTACAACCTTGCCAACTGATTAAGATTGAACCTAATCTTTATTGGTAAAAAGTGTGCTGATTTCGTCAGTCTGTCCACTATCACCCAAATCGCATCGCATCCTCTCTGAGTAGTTGGAAGACCCACCACAAAATCCATTATGATGTGCTGCCACTTCCATTCCGGTATTTCCAACGGCTGAAGTAATCCGCTTTGTCTTTGATGCTCGACCTTGACTCTTTGACATGGCAAGCATTTCGTGACACATTCTGCGACGTCTCTTTTTATGTTTGGCCACCAAAAATGACGTCGTAAATCTTGATACATCTTTGTGCTTCCTGGATGAATCGAATATCTTGAATTATGAGCTTCGGTCAAGATTTCTTCTTTAATATATGCTACTGCTGGAACCCAGATTCTTCCCTCGAACCGTAGTAACCCTTCGGTATCGATCTTGTATTTTTTCATCACTACCCTCAACCAATTTCTCTTTGATCTTTCCACATTCTTCATCTTGTAGTTGAGCATTCTTAACTTTGTCCACCAAAGTTGTACTAGCTTCTATCTGGAATAGTCGTTCATCAGATTCTTTTAGAAATTTTATTTCCAACTCTAGCTTTGCCATTGCTAAAATAAGCTCCTCTTGAGTGGTTATCAGTATCAACTTTTCTCGACCTTTCCTGCTTAAAGCATCTGCAACCACATTCGCTTTGCCTAGATGATAAAAGATCTCACAATCATAATCTTTTATCAATTCCATCCATCTTCTTTGATGCATGTTCAGGTCCTTCTGAGTGAAAATATACTTCAGACTCTTATGGTCCGTGTAGATCTCACATTTCTCTCTATAGAGATAGTGTCTCCATATCTTCAGAACAAATACTATTGCAGCCAACTCTAAATTATGAGTTGGATACCCTTTCTCATAGTCTTTTAGTTGCCTTGATGCATATGCAATAACTTTATCGTTCTGCATAAGGACACATCCTAATCCTTTATGTGAGGCATCACTATACACCACAAAATTTCCTGTACTATCTAGTAATGACAACACAGGTGCCACACTTAACTTCTTCTTCAAGTCTTGGAAACTTTTTTCACACTTCTCTGTCCAAACAAATTTTACAGCTTTCCTTGTCAAATTTGTTAACGGAGTAGCAATCTTGGAAAAATCTAGAATAAAGCGTCTATAATAACCAGCCAGTTCCAAGAAACTCCTCACCTCCGACGGTGTTCTTGGTTGTTCCCAATTAATTACAGCTTTCACTTTTGATGGATCCACTGAAATCTCATCTTTGTCAATCACATGACCCAAAAATTGTACATAATCTAACCAAAATTCACACTCAGAGAATTTCGCGTACAACTTCTCCTTTCTTAGTGTTTCCAATGTCAAACGTAAATGTTTTATGTGTTCTTCTTGAGTTTTGGAGTACACCAGAATGTCGTCGATAAATACCACTACGAACTTGTCTAAGAATGGTTTAAACACCCTGTTCATCAAATCCATGAATGCAGCAGGGGCATTGGTCAAACCAAAAGACATCACCAGAAACTCGTAATGTCCATACCGAGTTCTGAATGTCGTTCTAGGTATATCCTCCTTTCTTACCTTTAATTGGTGATACCCACTTCTCAAATCTATTTTCGAGAAGTATTTAGCACCCTTTAATTGATCAAACAAGTCATCTATTCTTAGTAACGGATATTTATTCTTAATAGTGACTTTGTTTAACTCCCTATAATCAATGCAAAGACGCATTGACCCATCCTTCTTCTTCACGAATAACACTGGCGCTCCCCATGGTGACACACTCGGCTGAATGTACTTCTTATCTAACAGTTCTTGCAGTTGTACCATCAGTTCTTTCATCTCTACCGGAGCCATTCTGTACGGGGCCTTCGATATCGGTGATGTTCCTGGCGCTAAGTCGATCACGAACTCAATCTCTTGGTCAGGCGGAATTCCTGGCAAATCTTTTGAAAACACATCTACAAATTCCCTAACCACTGGTATCTCTTCCAGTTTCATACCTTTCTTCTGAGTATCGACTATTTAAGCTAAATAACCCACATGGCCTTGACTCAACAACTTCTTGGCCTGCATAATCGTCAGACATCTCATTTGTCTAGGCAACTTGCTACCATAGAAAACTACCTTTGACGGAGTCATAAGGTTTACACATTTTTTTTGGCAATCAATTACCGCTCCATAATTGAACAACCAATCCATTCCCAAAATAACATCAAACTCTCTAAGTCTAATCAAAATTAAATCTACCATCATGATATTCTCCTTAATGTTCACCCTACAATTCTTGTATACGAACTTAACAGGAACTACTTCCTTATTCGCAATTTCTATGTTTAAAGGGAAATTCAATTCTTCACTAGGTAATCCTAACCTCTTAGCAAATTCATCAGATATAAACGAGCAAGTAGCACCCGAATCAAATAATACATAAGCATCAATATCATTGATTGGGATAATACCTGACACAACATCTTTTGATTGCACATCATCTTGCACAGTCATGTTAAAGGTTCTGGCTGTGGGTTTGTTTGATGTCGTTGGTCCAGCAATGGCCCATGTACCTCCACTGCTACCTCCCTTGTTTCCTGTTGTCTCTCCAGCCTTCTTCATAGGGCACTCACGAGCAAAATGATCTTTGGACCCGCACGTGAAGCAAATGTTCTTCTTTGGTTGAGTGTAATTTGGGCCGATGTGACCCTCCTGGTCACAGTTAAAGCATACTCATTTTCCCAATAAATAAACACCCTTGTGAAATTTCTCGCATGTAGCACATGCTTTGAACTTCTTATTCTGATGATTACCCTGCTGATTTCCAGCCCCCACATTTCTATTCCATTTTTTATTCATGTTGTTATTGCCGTTTCCACTACTACCACTACCATTCTTAACCTCCACCTCATTCTTCTTCTTTTTCTATTCTTAATTGAACTTTGTTACAGCCTTGCCTCCACCTTCAGCGAGAATTTCCTTCTCAATTACCGCTGCGAATGTCTTCAGCTGGAACAGGGAGACCCTACTATACAACTAAGGCTTCAGTCCCTGGTTAAACCTCTTCGCCTTGCTCTCATCTGTGCTGACTTGATATAGCGCAAACCTCACCAACTCGTTAAATTTTGCAGCATACTCAGACACTGTCATCGTTCCCTGCTTCAGTTCTAAAAACTGAACCTCTAGCTGACTCTTCGAACTCTCTGGGAAATAAGACTCGAAGAATATCTCCTTAAACCTATCCCAAGTCATCACTCCTTGTCCTTCTCGAGTTTTATTGGCCTGCCACCAATAACTAGCCTCTGCTTTCAACATGAATGTTGCAAAAGCAGTCTTCTGATCTTCCCCTACTCTCGCAACATCGAATACTTTCTCTATCTCCATGATCCAGGTCTGTGCCTCCACTAGATTTATGAACCCACAGAATTCTGGTGGTCCAACCGCCTTGAACTCCTTAAAAGTTGTACCTTGATTATGAGGTTGATTCTGCAATGCTCCCATCAGTAATGTCACTAGCTGTTTAACGGGGTTAGCTTCAGCATCGTTATTGTTAGTTCCCTTAGTGGTTCTCTATCGTGGTTGACGTCTTGGAGGCATTTTTTGTTAAAAATACACCCATTAGATTATTACTTCATTCCTTCAAGTATTTTCTACTTAACTTGCAGTCCATAAAAGAACTCATCACATAACACATAACACTTTGAATAAAATAAAATAACAACTTTTATTCATTCATAGTCTTTTTGAAAAACATAAGAACAATAGCATCACTGCTATTTATATTACTTTCCTGAACCACAAAAGGTTCAGGACAACATCGTCATCATATCCCATAGGTTACATAACACTTAAGATTTACATATTATTTAACATTTATTAATCGTATATCAGGTACATTCCCTTATGACGCATAGCCTTATGACGCTCTTCATCCATAATCTAGAACATTGTTCTGTGATCTAATATGTTTGATGACAGCGTCTCGAACTGAATCGGATAACCCATGACCCGATATTGAGCTCGATTAATCACGGTGTTGAAAACGTTATTCATCTCTTCCATCTTCATCCTCTTTGCATGTGCGTCTCTCGCTGCTATCCCGGCTCGTTGAAATGCTTCCTCGTACGCATCTTCGGCTCTTGCCCTCTTATTAGATTTTTCCAACAACTTGTCTTTCAGTTCTGCGATCTCCTCGGTCAGTTGGTCATTCACTCCTTCTGTAAGACCCCAACTTTTATGAATAAAGATGAATTTTCTATAAATATCATTTTTGAATATTATGGAGTGAATTTGATATAATGTTATAGTTGTGGATAATATTTATAAATTTTACAAAGTACGCAAGTTGTTATATTATATTCGATTGGTCGGGAAATATTCGTTTTAACAGGGAATATTCGTTTTAACAGCACAATCATTGGTGGACCCCACAACAGAATTATTATCGGATTGAGAAAACGACAAAAATATTTTTTATAAAATAACGGCGAAAGTTTTACCGTTAACTGTTAAAATACCCGGTGGTAAAAGTACAGTAATACGCGTGGTTGCATAGTAACACACGGTATTAATTATTGATGCTTACGTAAGAAGCCACTCAGTTATACTCAATTATTGCTACAGTAATTGCTGCATAGTATCTCATATTATTGATTCAATTATTGTCACATTATCATCTGCATAATATTTTATATTATTAAATTAATAATTGAGACAACAAAGTTATTCATGTTATTATTTGCAATATTGATGATGTCTAAAAAGTTCTGTCGAGGAGAGGTTTGGTCACCTAATTGCGCGCCAATAGAGAGAAATCCTTATCGGAAAGCCCCCCTCTTTCTTGGAAATAATCTGGTTGTTAAATATTGTGAGTTATAATATTAATGATGAATAATTGTTGAAAGATAAAAAATGTGTTGATTGAAAATAAAATGATTTGTGGTAATATTTATTCAATCTTTGATATAAATAAGAAGTCTGTTATGAGACGTTTGTGGTAAGTTTGGTTTATTCTATGGGGGCCCATATGTCATTATCTAAGAGTCACTTTCGCCAATAGTAATTATCTTTATCAGACGTCAAACCACTTGTCGTTTCACATTACAGGCGTCGAACCAATTGTCGTTTCACATTACAGGCGTCGAACCAATTGTCGTTTCACATTACAGGGGTCAACCAATTGTCGTTTCACATTACAGACGTTGACCAATTATCGTTTCACATTACAGGAGTCAAACCACTTGTTGTTTTACATTACAGGCGTCAAACCACTTTTCTTTTCACATCACCAGTCGTCAAGCCACTTGCCTCTTCACATTGCAAGGGCTAAGCTTCTATAAATAGAAGCTTATTTCTTCTTTCATTCTCACCAATTCACTACAACTCACAAGAGAATTCTATAGAGAAAGAATCAAAGAGAAAGAAGAAGAGTATTCTGTTACTACACTATTTCAGTATCCAATCTCCTACTAAGGTAAGGGGTATTATTTCTTTCGTATTCGTAAGAGATGTTATTTTTTTAATATTCACTTGAAATAATATTTTTTTCCATACTCTGTAGTATGTAAGTAATATTATTTCGTTTCAGATTTCGAATTCTATACTCGTTTGTTAAAATTTTGGCTTCTATACTCCATGAAATTAGTAGAATATCCTTGATATTTGCGCTTCATCGAGAATCTGTTCATGAAAATATTATTCTAAGCATTCTTGATAAGTTTTAACTTTTTCATGCCGAAGTACTATTCACGGGGTTACTATTCCTAAAGTACTATTCACGAGATACTATTCACTCGAGTACTATTCACCCGGAATACTATTCATGATAAAAATTAATTCGTTTTCGGTCCAAATTATTTTTGGTACAACATTATTCTTGAATTTTACTCCATAAGGCAGTATCGTGTTGACAATTTAGACGTTATTGATTTCTAGATAAATTAAATTATAAATCTTTGAAAATTTATCCTTGAACTTGTTTTATTGAATTCTTATATCATTGTCATCATTCTCATGTTTATATTATGTCGAAAGTCATCTGTGGCATGTAGTGCATAGATGGACTTGGTATGATTATGACCTGGGATTATTCGGTATAATCATGACCGTAATGTTACAAATGATATGGAAAAAGTCCTCATTAACTCGTGGTGCATTGATGGACAATTGTTGGCATGACCATGACCATTGGTGAATACACGAATATCCTTGGCCCGTAGTGCATGGATAATTTGTGGTCATGATACTAATGAATATCCTTGGCCGTAGTGCAGGGATGATGTGGATTATTTATTAAGCTGAGTTTCAGCGATAAAAGTGATGAAAAACCTTTTAAATCATAGAAGATAGTAGATTTTATTTTCTACTTGACTCTTCTAATGGATTGCTTGTTCCGCTACAGTTAAACTTAATGTTTGCTATATTTTATCAATTTAACATTATTGAAGGCTAACGATAAATTATTCTGCATTATCTTAGTCATAATATTTCTTACTGGGCTAGTTGAGCTCACCCTTTTGCTTTCATTGTCCTCTTCAGGAAATGAGAACGTAGCCGGGACTAGTCGGGGAATGGAGTGACGGTCCAGATGATAGCATTAGTAGTCCTCACTATTCTATGAAATAGTGTGATAATAATTGTATTGAGGACTCCATTTGAGTTGAATACTGTCTAGAAGACAATATTCGTTTTAAAACTTTCATTTTTTATTTTGTCGTATTTTACACGACAGTTGTATTATTAAGTTGTATTTGAATTTTGTACCATGTATTTGGCGACTCAAGATGGGTGATGTATACCTATTTTGGGGGCGTCACAATTGGTATCAAAGCTTAGGGATATGATCCCTGGTTGAGATGTGAGACAAGAACTAGGAAGGGAGAGACGGAGAATTCCTTCGCTAGTATGACCTACCTAAGTTTATTTGGTATTTAATTGGTCGGTCAGAGTATATGGATAATATGTGACATGTCAATTAACCCTTATTTTGTGGCAGTATTTGAAAATGACATCTGAGAATGTTGAGAATAGCAATGGAGCACAGGAGACTGTTGAGTCTCCACAGATCAACAATCAGGATAATGTACATCAGGAAGGCAACAATCCTCATGCAAACAACAACACTGACCAAATGATGAACGGTGAAATGTTCAGAGGCTTTCTTCAATTCATGCAACATCAGGCAAGAGAGACTCCTATCCAAAATACAAGTGGAAACACTGGCAACTCTCGGACGGTCACTGTTAAACAGTTTAAGGAGCTGGGACCACCGGAGTTTTTTGGAGAGCCAAAACCACTTAAAGCGGAGACGTGGATAAAGCAGATCAACAAGATATTTGATGTCTTGGGATGCTCTGAGGAGCAAAAGGATCCCTTTGCCACCTTCATGTGGCGGGCAGAAGCAAATTACTGGTGGGAATCTATAAAGCGTACTCAACCTGCCGCACTGAAGATGTCTTGGGAGAAGTTCCAAGAACTGTTCAATGACAAGTACTTTCCCAAAAGTATTCGTCACATGAATGAGGTAGAGTTCATCAAGCTGGAGCAGAATAATGTGACCGTGTCGCAGTACGAAGCTAATTTTGCCGAGTTGTCCCGGTTTGCGTCCTACTTGGTTGATAATGAGGAGAGAATGACGCGAATGTTTCTAAGAGGTTTAAAACTTGAGATACGTCAATACCTAATTTCTCTTAAACTGTGTTTGTATTCAGATGTTGTAAATAGGGATCAGTTATTGGAGCGCGATAACGAGTCAACCCAACCAAGAGAAAGCAGCCGACAAAATGATAATACAAGTGGTAGCAGTCATCGAAGCGGCGACAACAAACGTCGAGGGAATTAACATGCCAGAAATGGTAACCACTTCGGTGGTAATCATGGCCAAGACAATAAAAGTGGACATTTCAGGAAGAGGAGATTCAACAATTATGGAAAGACGTCAGCACAAGCACCCGTTGTTAAGGAAGGAGAATGACCACCTAGTCATATGCTTCAAATGCGGAGGGGAGGGACACATCAGTCTAAACTGTGCGATGCAGTCCAAAGCATGTTATAATTATGGAAGAAAAGGTCATCTAGCCCGATTTTGTTGTGCACCAAAGACAAGTCCAGCTGGGATAGAGGCACCAAAGGCCGGCCCAGAAAAGTCAAAACCGGTAGTTCAGGGGAGAGCGTTTGCTGTGACCTCCCAAAAAGTAAGGAACTCGAACGAGGTCATCACGGGTAAGCTTATCATAAACTCTAGCGAAGTTTATACCTTATTTGATACCGGTTCTACCCATTCTTTTATTTCTCCTACTTGCGCTCAACGTTTAAATTTGACTTCGGAGAAATTAGACTTTGACTTATCTGTTGAAACTCCGTTAGGAGAAACCTTCATTACATCCTCTGTTTATAATTCTTGTTTGGGTCAAATCGGTACCTTCACATTACTTGTCGATCTTTTTTCATTGAAAATACTTGCATTTGACGTAATTCTAGGGATTGATTGGTTAACTACTCATCATGCAAAAATTGATTATTTTCGTAAGGTTGTTAGCTTTCATATTCCTAAACAACCTATTATGTGAATTCAAGCAACCAAACCATTAAAATCAATCACGGTCATCTCAAGCTATAAAGGTATTCGTTTATTGAAAAACAGATGTCAAGCTTTCTTAGCTCATGTCACGGATTTAAACAAAAATACGTCAGTTTTGAATGATATTTATATTGTTAATAAATTTCTTGACGTATTCCCTGAAGAACTTCCTGGCCTACCCCTAGAGCAAGAAATTAAATTTTGATTCGATCTTAAACCTGGTACAAAACCCATTTCCAAAGCCCCATATCGAATGGCTCCTATTGAACTTTAGGAGTTAAAGACCCAATTGCATGAATTATTAGACATCGATTTCATTCATCCTAGTACGTCTCCTTGGGATGCTCCTGTTCTATTCGTGAAGAACAAAGATAGGAGTATGCGACTTTGTATTGATTATCGGGAGTTAAACCATGTTACCATCAAGAATAGGTACACATTGCCACGTATTGATTACCTATTTGACCAGTTGCAAGGCGCCAAATTCTTTTCAAAGATCGATCTTCATTCCAGATATCATCAGTTAAAGATTAGAACCGATGACATTCCAAAGAAGGCTTTTAGAACTCGGTACGAGCATTATGAATTCCTAGTCATGTCTTTTGGATTTACTAATGCTCCTGCTGCCTTCATGGATATGATGAACCGAGTATTCAAGGAATATTTGGATCAATTTGTGGTCGTCTTTATTGATGACATCCTCATATATTCCAAAAGTCGTGAAGATCATGAGCAACACTTAAGACTGATACTCCAAACGCTTCATGAAAACAAGATTTATGCCAAGTTGAAGAAATGCGAGTTCTCTCTTGAGGAAGTAGCATTCCTTGGGCACGTAGTATCAAGTCCTGAAATATATGTTGACCCGGCAAAGATTGAAGCTATTTAAAGCTAGGAGCAACCTAAATCAGTGACCGAAGTACATAGCTTTCTCAGCTTAGCTGGTTATTATCGGAGATTCGTAGAAGGGTTTTCTCGAATCGCTACTCCATTAACTCAACTGACTCGGAAAGATACAAAATTCGATTGAAGCGTGGAATGTGAGAAAAGTTTTCAAGAACTTAAGAGGAGACTCATTTCAGCAGCTGTTTTGACAATACCATTTGGCTCGGAGGGATTTGTCATCTACAGTGATGCTTCGGGTAAAGGGTTAGAATGTGTTCTCATGCAACATGAAAGTCATATCCTATGCCTCTCGGCAACTCAAAGAATATAAGAAGAATTATCCTACTCATGATCTAGAGTTGGCAGCTGTTGTCTTCGCACTTAAAATTTGGAGGCATTACTTGTATGGGGAGAAAGTGGAGATCTTTACGGATCATAAAAGCCTCAAATATTTTTTCACCCAAAAGGAACTCAACATGCGCCAACGACGTTGGCTTGAACTATTGAAAGATTATGATCATATCATTCAATACCATCCTGGTAAAGCGAACGTAGTAGCTGACGCATTGAGTAGAAGATCATATGCGGGTACGAGTGCGATATTGTCAACGCAAAGGCCCATTTTATATGACTTGCAAAGGATGGAGATAGAGTTAAAGACTCCAGGGACCCATGTGATGATAGCGAATATACGAGTAGAACTGACTTTAATCAATAAAGTTAAAGCTGCTCAAGCTACAGACCTGGAGCTGATGCGTATAAGGAAGAAAGTGTAAGAAGGTGCTATGCTGGAAGCAAGAATCGATGAAGAAGGAATACTTCGAGTCAACTCCAGACTTTGTGTTCCTAACAACTCTAATTTAAAGTATAAAATCATGATGGAGGCGCACAACACACCGTTTCCAATCCGTCCTGAAAGAACCAAAATGTATCATGATCTTTGACATACATTTTGGTGGAGCAATATGAAGAGAGAGATCACGGAGTTTATCTCAAGGTGTCTAACTTGTCAATGAGTCAAGACAGAGCATCAAGTACCAAAAGGTCCATTGCAACCACTTGAAATTCTAGAATGGAAGTGGGAGCACATTACCATAAATTTCGTTATCGGTCTTCCCGAGGTTTCTCAAGGCATAGATGCAATTTGGGTCATTGTTGATAGATTGACCAAGTTGGCTCATTTCTTACTGATACGAGAAACTTATACACTTGAACGTCTTGCTCGTATGTACATAAACGAGATTGTAATATTGCATGGTATGCCAGTATCCATAGTTTCTGATCGAGACCCAAGATTCACTTCAAGATTTTGGGTTAGTTTGCAAAAAGTTATGGGCACGAATTTACGATTTAGTTCGGCTTATCATCCTCAAAAGGACGGGCAATTAGAGAGGACTATTCAAACCCTTGAAGATTTATTAAGACTCTGTGTTCTTGACTTTAAGGGAAGTTGGGATAAGTTCTTACCATTGGTGGAATTTTCCTACAACAACAGTTATCAAGCAAGTATTGGTATGGCTCCATTCGAGGCGTTGTATGGAAGAAAGTGTCGTTCTCCAGTATGCTAGGATGAGGTGGATGAAGCAACATTGTTGGGACCTAGAGTTGGTACGTATGATTACGAAAAAGATTTAAACGATTCGACAACGTATAAAAATCTCATAAGATCGACAAAAGAGTTATGCTGATCTTCATCTAAAGGATGTAGAATTCAATATTGGAGAACATATGTTGTTACGTGTTGCTCCATGAAAAGGAGTTACGAGATTTGGAATGAGAGGAAAGCTCAATCCTTGATTCATTGGACCATTTTTAATCCTCGAACGAGTAGGAACTGTGACCTATAGACTCGCTTTACCGCCAAGTATGTCTCGTGTTCATAACGTTTTTCACATATCTGTGTTACATAAATATGTGATAGACCCAAACCACATTATTGAGTTAGAATCGGACGAAATAGCAGAAGATTTAACATTTGAAGAGGTTCCTGTTAAAATCTTGGATAAGAAGGAGCATATTTTACGCTCCAAGATTATACCTCAAGTCAAAATTTTGTGGAGAAACCACGATGTTGAGGAAATGACCTGGGAGTTAGAATCTGAAATGAAATTAAGGTATCCTTACTTCTTCGACATACCAGGTACGTACCCTAATT